>JAFBJZ010000628.1:305000-587500 GCA_016785225.1 Psettodes erumei | reverse complement strand
GGATTATCTCATGTGTTTTTCTTGTGTCTCTCACCGTGTTTTGCACGCACCGGCTCGTGTGTGTGCGTTTGTCCTCGCGCGTGCACGACCCCCCCGCCCCGCCCCGCCCCCCCCCTCCCTGGCTGAATGCTGTGTAACCAGCGTGAGATCACGGTGAGGTACGACTGCCGCGGCTTCTTCTTTATTTTTAAAATCATCATCTGATTCCTGCTCTCTCACTCCGCTGTGTGTGTGTGTGTGTGTGTGTGTGTGTGTGTGTGTGTGTGTGTGTGTGTGTGTGTGTGTGTGTGTGTGTACTTTTGTGGGTCATTGTGGCACATGCAAAAGTTTAGGCACCCTGCTTTCTGAGCCCAGGAGCCGTCTATGAGAAATAACCGGTTTCTACAAACACGTATACTACTATATTGTACTAATATGTACATATACAGTATATATTACAGTAACATCCATGCTGATGGACACGGTCCATATTTATTCCTGGTTTGGAGTGATGGAGTTCCACAGGCCGCGTTCAACACAGCCACATTTTAAAAAAAAAAAAAAAAACTTCTCGCTCTTTATTTTACATCGGTGAGAGACGATTGGTCAGCGTCTCTGTAAACGCCGAGATCAGTCCTTCGGTTCGTTAATGAGCGTGAGGGGGTGGGCGGGGCCGGAGGCGGATCCAGGAAGTGTGTGTTCAGTGTGGTGGGAGGTGTGTCTGCTGCTCTAATCCTCTTCTCTCTCTCTCTCTCTGTGTTTTTTTTTTTTCTTCTTCCCGTCTCTTTTCCCGTCGCCTCCTCCAGAGGAAGCTCCGCTGGGATATGTGAGACTCCTCTTTTGGTTTTGTAGTTTTCGTGCTCTCCGGCCTCCTGCTCTGCGACCGAGCTCGTTTCCACGTCGTCGGCGATGGCGAAACATCGGAAAAGCTTCGGTCTTTGTTTTTGCGCTCGTGGGCGTCGAAGCGGCAGCTTCGTTTTTTTTTTTTTTAAAGTGGAGCGAGCGTGCGGTGAACAAACGTACGAGTGTGAAGGTGAAGGCCGGACTCACAAACCCGTCCTGGCAGCCGCCACACAGAAAACCCACAACAAATGTTACTGAGGTGAAAACACGATCAGGAGACGACTCGGCGTGTGCACACGAGTAAATTCCTGCCCTCGAGCTTTTCTGGCGTGAGTTAAACCACGTTAACAAAGACGAGCGCTTTTCTTTCCTCTCGTCCGACCACTGTAGCGGCTGGTTGTGATCAGATTAACCCAGATTACGTTCGTCTTGATGAAAGTCAAAGCAGAGCAGCTGACTCCAGGAGAAAAGTTCTGGTTAATATTTAATCGGACGCCGTCTCTTTAAGAGCTGCTGAAACTACAAACGTGTTCCGCGCTAAACGTCAGCGAGTCCGTGAACGTGTTTGTCGGCCCGCAGGTCGGCGCTGGCCTCGGCCCATCAGGGTCAGCCGTTACCCACAACCCTCAGCGTGATGGAGAGCACGCCGCAGGTCCGAGGCATGCACACCATCATCAGGTCAGAGCGCGCACGCCCGCCGAGAGACGCCGTCGGAAGGACGGGGTAATCTCATCCTGTGTGTGTGTGTGTGTGTGTGTGTCTGTGTGTGTGTGTGTGTGTGTGTGTGTGTGTGTGTGTGTGTGTGCAGGAACAAGGAGACTAACCGGGACGAGTTTATCTTCTACTCCAAGAGATTAATGAGGCTGCTGATCGAGCACGCCCTCTCCTTCCTCCCGCTCAAGGTGAGTTTTTGTGTCTGTTTGTGTTTCCCGTGAAAAAAAAGATGGCGGCGGCTGTTATCGGACGGCGCGGCGACCTTTTAGGCGACCTCGCCGGGATTCGTCTCAGTCATTTTCTCTCTCTCTCTCTCTCTCTCTCTCCAGCCGGTTTCCGTGGAGACGCCTCAGGGCAGCGTCTACGAGGGCAAGAGGTTGAGCGGCAAGCGGGTAAGTCCGGCGCCCGGCCTTTAGCGCCGCATCGCCGCGCCTCCGACCAACCGCCGCCCTCGTTCCCCCGCAGATCACGGGCGTGTCCATCCTGCGAGCGGGTGAGACCATGGAGCAGGCGCTGATGGCCGTCTGCAAAGACATCCGCCTGGGGAAGATCCTGATCCAGACCAACCACGACACCGGAGAACCGGAGGTGAGCGAGCGAGCGAGCGGCCCCGCGGCGCTTTTCGTTTTTATTCCCATCTCTCATTCGCCGCCCCGTCTCCCTCCTCCAGCTCCACTACCTCCGTCTGCCCAAAGACATCAGCGAGGACTACGTCATCCTGATGGACAGCACCGTGTCCACGGGCGCGGCGGCTCTCATGGCCGTCAGAGTGCTGCTGGTGGGCGTCGCCTCGCGAAACCGTTCGACCGCGCCCCACGGTGCTCAGGTAGACGGTAACGTCCTCCTCCTCCTCCTCTCTTCCTGTGCGAAGGACCACGACGTGGCCGAGGACAAGATCTTCCTGCTGTCCCTGCTCATGGCGGAGATGGGCGTGCACTCGGTGGCCTACGCCTTCCCCGAGGTCCGCATCATCACCACGGCGGTGGACAAGGAGGTCAACGACCAGTTCCACATCATCCCGGGCATCGGTGAGGAGCGCTTGTTTTTTTTTTTTTGGCCGTTAGGAGGTGACGTGTGCGTCTCCCGGGGGTTAACGGTGTGTGTGTGTGTGTGTGTGTGTGTGCACGACTCCCCCAGGTAACTTTGGCGACCGTTACTTCGGCACCGACGCTCCGTCCGACTGGTGTGAAAGTGATGAAGGGATGGACTTCTGAGGAGAGGAGCGGCGGGGGGGGGGTCATTACTCGAGCGCTTATCTGTTAAGCCCCTCCCCCTCGGTCCTGGCTGGATGTCACAACGAATTATTCCAACGCCATCTCCAAAAAGAGGCGCTGCTGCACTTCCTGCCTTTCAAAGAAACGTCTGCAGAGTTGGTGTTGAATTGACGTACTGTCCCTTTACTGGGGGAAACTGTAAAAAAAAAAAAAAAAAATGCTTGGTGCTAATCAATAGGTTTAACAGCAGTTATGAAGAGATCGATCGCTCAGTCTGCTGCGCGTCCAGTCGGTTGTCGTCTCAGTCCTGACCTCACTCCTCTGTTACAGCGTTGTGTTGCCGTAGTTGTGTTGGCAACGTTAAACTGAAAGGGACAACAACCATCTATACTTGAACATTAAGGACGACGGAGGGAATTTTTTTTTTCTTTTAATCTTTGCCAAACAGTTCTGATGTTCACCTCAGTGTGTTGTTCGATAACACACATAATTAAAACCTTAAACATTGGCCCATATAGCACTTTTAAAACCCGTATGAACATTTAAAATGTGGTTTACAATACGCTATGATGAGGTTATAAGAAAAAGTGGTGAACTGTTAAAGTTTTAGAAACGCTTAAAGAAAAGACTGAAACTCCCTAAACATTTAAAAAGTGCTTTTAAAAAGAACTTAGAATAAAATAACTCGGCTTCGGCGGCTCCGTGTGGCGTTCAGGTGCAACGGTCACGTCGGAGAATAAACTAGCGGACTATATTTCAGTTGTTTTGCATTATTTTACAATATTATTATGACTTTGTCATGGACTTGAAGCCTCAGTAGCGTCTCATGCATCAAACCTCAGTTGATTTAATGCAGACTGAACCATCACGTGTTGTAGTTATTGTGTTTGCTGCTGCCTGAGGCCTTTTTTTTTTTTTAAAAAGGTTTTTTATTAATGTTTTTATTTATTTGTTGTGTTGTTTGCTACACCTGTTAACGATTGTTTTTACACCATATCACAGCCACTTCATCCATCTTCCGTTCCCAAAAACAGGCATATTTTTTTTAATTTATTAGTTTATTTAGTTTTTACTGTTAATATGTTTGTTTTTCTGTGAGAACTCTATGCTGCCGATGCGTTCACTGTCCAGGTCACGTCAGTCCAGCACCAGGTTTTACTGACAGGTACGACGCAGGTCCAACTCGCTGATGAATGGCTGCGTTCCATTCCGGTTGTGTTCACGTTGTCTGTGCCGACGCTCCCGAACGGGACGCATCCAGGACGTCGGTCCCGGTTCCGCTTTGTGGACACGTCGAGTCAGTAATTGCGCTTCTGAGCAGTTCCGGAAAATAAAAACGGGAAATAACTTGAGGGACAAGTCACCTTGTCACTGTCACTTTTATCTGTTGTTTTTGTTTGTTTGTTTGTTTGTTTGTTTTGTGAGATCCACTTCACGTGTACAGAATGGAAAAACATTAAAAGAAATGTTAATTGGTCACCGGCGCAACATCGTGGTTTGTCCGCTAGAGGGCAGCAAGTCACCCATTTCCTTGTTTACAGCGGACGTGACGTACACCGCAGCTCTTGTGCTGCCTTCCAGTGCGGTAGGAAAGCGTACTGTTACACCGTCCTCTACATTTTCCCAGGCCGATTGAATGTACTGAATATGTATATTCATGTATATAAAAGTATTATCAACATATTCCTACAATCTACTGAATTTCATCTTGGTATTTGAAGTATAAGTAATTACGTTGTTATGTGATTATCTGGCCACCAATCTGTCAAACTCCTGAAGTTCGCTGACGACACAACCCTCATCGGACTCATCTCTGATGGGGACGAGTCGGCCTACAGGAGGGAGGTGGACCAGCTGGTGTCATGGTGCAGCAGCAACAACCTGGAGCTCAATGCTCTAAAAACAGTGGAGATGATAGTGGACTTCAGGAAGGGCCCCCCTGTTCTCCCCCCTGTCTCCATCCAAGAAACCCCTGTCACCCCCGTTGAGTCCTTCCGCTTCCTGGGCACCACCATCTCCCAGGAGCTGAAGTGGGAGCAGAACATCAGCTCCCTCACCAAGAAGGCTCAGCAGAGGATGTATTTCCTGCGGCAGCTGAGGAAGTTCAACCTCCCAGTGAAGATGCTGGTGAACTTCTACACTGCCACCATTGAATCGATTCTCACATCTGCAATAACAGTGTGGTTCGCTGCGGCTACGGCCAGGGACAAGGCCAAACTACAGCGGGTCATCCACTCTGCAGAGAAGGTGATCGGCCGCAGCCTCCCATCTCTCCAGGAGCTGTTCATCTCCAGGACACGGAGACGAGCAGCCAGGATTGCTGCTGACCCCTCTCACCCTGGACACAAACTGTTTCAGACCCTCCCCTCTGGCAAGAGGCTCCGGTCCATCCGGACCAGGACCTCGCGCCACAGAAACAGCTTCTTCCCCACTGCAGTCAGCCTCATGAACAATGCCCCTGCCCCTGAACAACACCCCCCACCATTTGCACCATTTGCACTACTTTGCACTGCCAGACACTTCAACCACATGTATATAATCCCTACCTCCTTTTAGATTGTGTTTTAACTTATTTGCTTTTATTCTATTTTTTTTATTCTGCCATACCTCTATTATTATTGTTGTGGTTGTTGTTGTTGTTGCTGTTATTTTTCATGCTGCTTTTTTTTGCTTATTCTGCACCTGACACCAAAGCAAATTCCTAGTGTTGTAACCTGACCGTTACTGCACCTGGCAATAAAAATCTTTCTGATTCTGATTCTGAACAAGTAGTCATGTTTAAACCAATCAGCAAGCCGTGATTGACAAGACAACGGAACTTATTAACAGGGGCGCTTGATTTGAGTCACGTTGGCTGCCGGTGGTCGGGGGGCGGGGGAGTCACGTTTTCATAGTGGATTCTGTTTTATGTTGGTCGTGTGTTTGTGTGTTTTTTGTGTGTGTCGCAGGGAGAATGGCGGGGCTGTGGAGATCCTACCAGGCCCTGATGGGCAGATACCCCTGGACGGTGCAGATAGTGACTGCAGGTAGACACACACACACACACACACACACACACACACACACACACACACACACACACACTCTCTCTCTGGTTTACTCGGTGTCCCTCAGGTTTTTTTTTTAAGTCAACAAAGAAAAAGGCCTTTGAACTGAGTGACCAAGAAGAATCAGTGTGTGTCAGCACGAAAGTTTTTTTTTTCAGAATGAATTCAAAGTGCCAGTAATTATATATTAATCTGTATTATCTTCATCCATCAGTTTGTGGATTGACACAAGGATAAATGCTTGTTGAAACATATAATCTTTCTTCTTCCATCTTATGAAGTAACTGTCTGGAGTCTTTTAATAATTTAAAGGTGAATAAATTATTATCTTTATGAGTAGCAGTCGCTCGGTGCAGTACAGTTTATCCACCACTAGATGGAGGCAGCGCACCTCTGATGCATGTAAACAAAAAATGTTCACAGTGTTTTTAATCAGATGGTTGATCTTGACTCTTTATGTGTTTTTAAAATAATTTTTTATATACGTTATGACACAAGCTCATCCATAAAGTCTTTTCTTGGTCGTCTGTTTCTCTAAAGTACAAGAATTACAGTTTACAGGCTTTTTCTTCTTTTTTGTTTTGAGTTTTGAGGTGTGAGGCCGACCTAAGGCTCATAAATAAAACACGTTTCATTTTTAAATCCCAGAGCTGTGAGACTCGATTTGAACGCAGCTCCGTCGATTTTATTTATTTATTTTTCTGTCATCGAGTGATTGACAGACTGAAGTCACAGTGAAACACTTGTATTTATTGCTGTCAAGTTTGTCCGGTTGACCTTTCCTGCTCTCCTGTGTGTGTGTGTGTGTGTGTGTGTGTGTGTGTGTCTTGTCACCCTAACTGCCTTTATTAGTTCTCCCGTGACATTTTCAGGAAAGGTTACCTCCGTGTTATTGCGACGTCACGTCGGCGTGGGCGTCCGGCGTTTTCCCTCCTACTGAACATTTCTGTGAAGTGTCTTATTTTTTTTTTTTTTTATGAGTTATAAGGACAAAAACAGAAACATACATATCTGCACTAAATGTCAAGCTAAAAGGAGCTAACAGCTGCGGTTCTGTTCCGAACAGCGTTTTTTTACCCACGTGTCTCGTCCCCTCCAGGGTCGTTGGTCGGCGTCGGCGACGTCATGTCCCAGCAGCTGATCGAGAGACGGGGACTCGCCCGGCACAGCGTGCGGCGGACGGCCAAGATGATGAGCATCGGCTTCTTCTTTGTGGTGCGTGTTCACCTTCGCCCGGCTGCCTCGTGGTTTGTTTGTTAATCATTTCTTTTCCTCCGTTAATCGCTTGTCTTCGCGTTCCCAGGGTCCGGTGATCGGGAGCTGGTACAAAGTTCTGGACAGGCTGGTGGTCGGAGGAACCAAAAGCGCCGCCATGAAGAAAATGCTGGTGGACCAGGTGAGAAACCCGCAGCGCTCCTCCTCTTCCTCCTCTTCCTCCTTTTCCAGGTCAAACTGTTGGAGGTCAGTCAAAGCAGCAGTCACATTTAAGTGTGTGTGTGTGTGTGTGTGTGTGTGTGTGTGTGTGTTGCAGTTGTGTTTCGCTCCGTGCTTCCTGGGAGCGTTCCTCTGTATCTCCGGCGCTCTGAACGGACTGACGCTGGAGGAAAACGTCGCCAAGCTCAAGAGGGTAATTTTCTTTTCTTTCCCCTGTGTTCAACACCCGCAACGTGAAAAATAAAAACTTTAAACCCGGGAGAATCTCGACTGTGGGTCAGAACCATGTCAGAGTTGGACCTGGTCTGTAAATGAAGTTGAATATGTTTTTCGCTGAGATGTGGCGCCGCAGCAAATATCTTAAAGTCGTGACTGAACCTGGAGAAACTTCATGTTGACCTCCATGTTTGGTCTCAAACACCAGCGTGACCTTTACACCTTTTTAAGTTTCAGACCTTCAGCAGTTCCCGGACTTTTGTTTTCTGGTTTTGTGTTTAAAGACATGAGACAGGAAGTGACTGTGGACGGAGCTCAGGTGAATGAGGAAGTCTCAGCGTAGGTGCAGCGGCCGACCTCTGACCTCTCATCATTATTATTAGAAACTGTTTCCTGTGACGAGGGGCGACCATGGAAATAGCCCGAGTGACTCATACCTTCATATACGTGTGTGTGTGTGTGTGTGTGTGTGTGTGTGTGTGTGTGTGTGTTTTGACGAGCTTGACGTGTTTGTGACGTGGAGATAATTTCACCTCAGGTGGTGAAGTCGCTTGTTTGGTCGTAATTAGAAAAAAACAACTTCATCCCGAAAAGAAAAGCTTGTAACTGGAACATTGGCTTTTTGTTTTTATATGTCCAGACATGTTGCACTGACCTTTTGTGTGGCACCAGTGTGTGTGTGTGTGTGTGTGTGTGTGTGTGTGTGTTTTATTTTTATATTTCCTGTGCAGTCAAAGTCAGCATCCACCCACCAAGGACGTTTCTTTCCTCATTGAACCAAAAACAGAAACATTTATTAATTTAAAGGTTTGTAGTTTTTTTTAGCCAATAAAATAAGAATTAAATCAGTGACGTCATTTAATGCAGTAACTTGTCAGAGCGTCGACGTTAAATAAAAGTTTTTCCTGCCTGGCGGAACTTAAATCTATCTTTTACCCACCCGGCCGCCAACTTGGCCGGCTGCTGCCATCTTTGTCTTTCTGACTCCACTTCCTGCGTCGTTCTGGAACGAAAACTCTCCGACCAACATGGTCGTCTCTCACGGGGCCGATTCCCCGGAGGCCTCGCAGATGTTCACGACCCAGAGCCGTCGCGTGGACTGTGAACTGCACTCAGTCAGGTTACCGGGCAGATTAAGGGAAACTTTGTTTTGTGCGGCTGTTTTTGTGTCTTTGTGTTCACGTCTCATTTAAAGCAGGATTGTTGTTGAAAATCACTTTATTTACTTTGTGCACAGGACTACACAGACGCCCTGATCTCAAACTACTACGTAAGTTGTGCCCGTATTGATATGATTTTATTCACGTCTACTTTGTAAACGTTTCCACTGAATGTTTTGTGTCTTTGCTTCAGCTTTGGCCTCCGGTCCAGATCGCCAACTTCTACTTCATCCCTCTGCAGCACAGGTAAATCAGCACCAGGCGGGTTTTTCTTCTCTGTCGCTCGTTCCCAAGATGAAATCCCTGAAACGTTCTGCTCGCAGGCTGGCCGTGGTCCAGATCGTCGCCGTGGCCTGGAACTCCTACCTGACCTGGAAGGCCAACAAGATGTGAAGGACGAGCGCGAGTCCGGCGCTCCACGACGACGACGACGTCCCGCTCGTGTGGCGGCTGCGTATGCGAGAGTGACACTGGACCGACATCTCATATTTCCAGCGTGCAGATCTGACTCACTTCCAGAGGTCGTCTCCTCCGAGCGACAAATTCACACTCGAAAGTCGGAAAAAGTTTCTTATTTATGGAAATGGATGTGGCGGCTGCGGCGCCGCACAAACGCACGTTAACTCTTCTAATCCCTGTAGTCTGTAATCAGATTATCTGTGCCCTTACAGGTCCTTTGTACCGGGTTTAGTTTCATGATGCAGGTTTCCATCTTGTTAATCTGTTTCTCATCATGTCCGACCGAGAATTTCCACAATCATTGGCGAACTGTTTCCGGTCTCTGTGCTAAGCTAAGCTAACTTCCAACAGGAAGTTCTTTTCCTACTCTGTTGCAAGAAAGAAAATAAACATCCCAAACTGTCTGACATCTCATCATCTCAGCATTCTGTTGATCTTTCTTGTCTTTCAGTGTCGGCGTAACCTTTGACCTCACACTGGCACATTTTTAATAACGTTTGACCTCACTGACTTTCGGGGGTTGGTGTTTGTTTGGAGAGAGAAGCGGAGGCTGCTGAGCTGGGCTGTCGACCAAATTAGCCACAGCTCCCCGACGCACACAGACACACACAGACACACACAGACACACACAAACACACACAGACACACACAGACACACACAGACACACACAAACACACACAGACACACACAGACACACACAGACACACACACACACACACAGACACACACAAACACACACAGACACACACACTAGGGCTAAATCAGGGAAAAGCAATCGGAAGCATCTGACGAATACACAGAAAATCTGCCAACCCCCTCCCCTGCAGAGCTGGAGTTCATTGTTGATGCAGCGCCCGAGCTCGCCGAGCCAAGGTGATTAAACCTCGACTCGCTTAATTGGCTGGTGAGCACGCTGAGGCTGAGGTCACTACAGACACACACTAAATGTTTGTTGTGTGTGTGTTTGAGGAAAACGCAGATCTGAGGTCAGTCTGGGTGCAGGAGAAGCTTCAGCACCACGGACAGCTCCCGTTTCTCTCCATTCATTTTAAATGAAGCTTAAAACTTTACTTCTTAGTTTCAACTGCTCATGCAACAGAACAGTGTGTTTCACCACTGCAGTGTCTAACATATTATTATTATTATTATTATTATTATTAATAATAATAATAATAATAATAATAATAATAATAATAATAACTTAGTAATTACTGACTGACTGAAACGAACCATCCGAGTCTCGAGGACTCACAGGATCCGGATTAACCGAGACCTTGGACTCGTGGTTCCTGGTTCAGCACGAAGATTCTCTCACCTGGGCATCCACGGCGTTCACGGGCAGGTGTGAAGGGACCGCGGTGCACTATGGGAAGCTGAGGATGAGGAGGATGAGGAGGCGGCTGGTTTGCGTGGCTCAAACCGACCACAGCTGCATCCGAGAGTGAACGAAACTAAAAGAATAAGAAATTTAAAATACGTCATGAATCATGTCATAGTGCAGGAGAGGTGATGGGAAATAAAACTGGTTAAAAAAAACCTTTTATTTTCTATCCGTCACTACCCCCCCCCCCCCCGGACATTTGCCTTTACGTCTCGATATCTGTCTCATGTCCAAGCCGCGGTCTCCATCTCTCGCATTGACGTCACAGGATCCGGCCGGACGTATAAAACCCCGCGTCTTCTCCAGTCGTCGCTCACAGGAACTTTCGAAACTGAAGTCAGAAGTTCACCCGCAGCATCTGGAGAGGATAAAGTGAGTAAGACGCTTCATTTTGAAGTTTTGTTGAACTGAACTCTGATTCACTCAGCTCTTTTTGAGCTTTTGCGCTCTTTAACTTCTTTCCCCCCCGTCACGCTCTGACCGTCGTCTTACCGGGTCCCTCTGGTTGCAGGACATGAAGCCAGTCCCCCTGCTCCTGCTCCTCTCCTCGGTCCTCCTCTCCTCGCACCTCCGCCCCGCCGCCGGCAGACCGCACGTCCCCCCCGGCTTGCTGGACGACAGCGACCGCCTGAAGGCGCAGCTGCTGGATGACGTGCTCCTCAGAGCGGCCGCCGCCGCCGCCGGGGAAGGCGCCGCCTTGGACGACAACATCCTGCGGTACCTCCACAGGAGCAACCCGGAGTATGCGCACCTGCTGCCGGCAGAGGAGGAGAGCGACGACGAGGTGGCGTGGACGGCGGCGCAGCTGCTGAAGCGGAGCGAGGATCCGGCGCTGTCCCTCGACCTGACCTTCCACCTGCTGAGGAATATGATCCACGTGGCCAATTTAGAGAGGCAGCTCGTGATCAACCGCGAGAAGTTCAACGAGGCGGGGAAGTAAATCTCTGTTGTTTGTTTTTTTTTCTCTTCACGGCAGCCGCGGCGCTGTGTCACTTTGTTCCTGCATCCTCTCCGTCTCCTTTTACGCACAGGTGGTGCCAAATTACGCACCGCAGCATCCGCCAGTAAAGTGTAGATCCTTCAATGCCACTTAAAGACTTTGTTGGATAATTTGGAAACAGACTTCTTCTCAGCCCCCCAACACACACGACCCCTCACCCCCACCCACACACACTTTTCCCGGACATGCAGGGACACCGTCGGGCGTCACTGGATTTCACCTTTGGGTGTTGGACAGTTTGACAGTTTGGGAATCAGCACGTTCTTCATCATTTGTGTTTACATTTGAGTGTGTTTGCTGGTTCAGGTGAAACCAGACAGAGTATAGTGACACCCAAAGTGTCTGCTGACAAATTTTAAATTAACAACTTAATTAAGTAGGAGTTTCAGTTTCCTTGTTGATCCTCTTCTTGATGTTTCGCCCCCCCCCCTCACCCTTCACTCCACTTCTGTTTCTGCATCTTTGTCTTAAATCCACTAAACTTGATCCCACAGAGCTGAGGCTGAAGGAACGATGACCATCTCCTTCCTTTCTGTCCTCTCCCTGTCCTTTCATTTTGAGGAGCACTATCACCTGTACTGTATGACTGTAGCATGCTAACCGAAAAAAAGAACAAAAAAAAGCTTTAATTCACTGTAAACATGAACATCTGACACTGATGACATTGTCTTTGTTTTAGCAAATAAAAAAAAGCTTTTTTTGCCATTTATATTTTGTAATAAAACGGTTTGAAGTAAAAAAAAAATGATGATTCTGTTATAAATGTTTTAACAAATTATGAAATACAACTTTCTCCTCACATCTGTCGGGTTGACGCATCGTCCCGCCTCCTTCTGTTGATAAAGACAGGACTGAAAATGAAAATATTATTATTATTATAATCTCACTTTCTGTCCATTTACCTGCTTATGTTTGTGTTCATGCCCCCAGAGGACAATCCCTAACGATGAACCCCCTAAACCTTTGAATCGTCCAGCAGGTAAAAAGTTTTAACATCTACTCAAGAAACATTCGTATTAAGGAACAATAATATTCCTGATTAATGTTCATCAGTTTCATTACTCGCGCTCATAAAACCTGACGCAGGTTCAAAACCAGAACAAGGAAACTTCAAGTTCCACAAAGTACGACACAGTGAAAAATACACCTGATTATTGAAATCTATTTATTATTGTCAGAACTTACAAAGGAACAAAACATGCATTTATGGCAATAACAAAAAAAAGCATACAGAAACAAACAAACAGGCCTGTTTATTTATTGTGCCTGTCTTATTAAATATTTTACAAGTTTACAAAATGTGTGTGTCTTTGTGAAGTTGTGAAAGTTTTCCAGAGTCCAAGGTCACTTACCAGAAAAGCCCCCCCCCCAAAAAAAAACCCCATAAAATCACCAATCATGGCCCCAAGATGAGAAAACAGATCAATAATATTTGAAAAGAAAAAAAACCTGATGATTTATCTTCATGTCAGTGATGATTCAGTCTGACACAAACGTCTCTGTGAACCAACACAACTTTAACGAGTGATAATTAGTGATAATGATCGAGCGTTTTTAATCGTGATGAAGTTTGATTGATGAATGTGATTTCTCGACCCTCGCAGACGTGATCGCTCTGCGACGACACGTGAACGTGGGAACACAACGTGCTCACGCTGCCGATGTTTTCTAACGTTTTGTTTCACCGTCACACAAACGCCGATGCGACCCACAATCCACCACGCAGAGACAGGAAACAAGCGGCCGCAGTAAAAACGCTTATCTGCACACGCCTGCTAACTTTAACCTGCAGCTTTAAAACTCAGCCACTGTAGAAAGAAACCGACTTTAATCCCCACACCGGCGTTATATTTACATGATGTGTTACTGTACGTCGCCTTCTGTATGCGAGAGCTTTAAATCCCAAACAAAAAGACACACATGAATGAAATCTTTTTAATTTCCCTCCCACAACAACACAATCCACGTTACACTTCCTGTGAGCTATACAGAGGTGGATATATTTAAACACTGAACAAAAAGGCAGCGATGTGGGAGGTAAAAGCCGCTGCAGATGGGCAACGTATAGAAATGTTTGGACCATCGACGCGCTTCATCTTCTCACGCCGGTGATCCGTGGGATTATCTCCACGTCCGTCATCTCTCCTGTCATTCCAAACCAAACAGCTGCTGCAACTCAGTTCTGCTGCTAATGTCTGCAGCCCAAGTCCAGTTCTGACTCTTCCTCAGGTTCCTCGTCTCCCTCGTCTGAAAACACACAAACGCACCAACGTGTTCAGCCACGACCCCTTCACCCCAAACGCCACCTGTGTCCCCACCAGGAGATTAATCCCAGATTAATCCCAGTGCGCAAACACACGGGTATTCAGAGCCAACGCAGCTATTTAAACCTGAGGAAATGGAGGCGACTCCTCCCACAGGTGGTGATGTTTGCTGAGACTCAGGGGGACATTTTTTTTTTTTGTCGCCACGACACACACACCTGTGTGTGGTTGTCGCTGCACGTACCCGAGCAGAAGTCGATGTTCCTCAGCACGTCGGCGAGGTCGTCGGTGTCGACGACGAAGTGGCTCATGTTCTCGTAGCCGAGCTCCGGGCGCTCCATGTCGGTGGCCCTCACTGTCTCCGCCATTCTGTCAACACACACACACACACACACACGTTTGTGTCCTTATCCGTCTGGCTGTGACACCACATATGAAAAAAAAACCCACTTCAAATTCAGAAACTTGACTTACTTCTCCAGAATGACTTTGGCGCTCTGTGAATGAGAAGGTGGAGAAGGAGGAAAGAGGAAAAATGAATCACACTGCACTTCCACGTGGACGTGTGAAATGAAAACATGACTGTGAAATACTCATGCTGTTCGCTAACTCCACCTTCTTTTTACACCTGTTTTGGCAGAACATGTGTGAACGTAAAACAGCGACACCTGAGGCGGCGAGGGAGTGACGCAGATGTGGCGCATCAGCAGAGACGAGTCTGACCGAACAGTCCAACAGTGGGTTCAGATACTTCTATTATTCAAAAGAAATAGTCTTGCATGATTGTTTTCTATTTCTTAACAATGTTAATATTGCTTTTTTTCAACACTACATTACCACGTTTCACAAAAAATTCTAGATATTTTTTCACATCCTGTGAAATTTATTTTTTTGTTGTTTTTACAACATATTATGCTATGGAGTGTTTATAAAACATGATTCCAACATGTTTTGATGCAATTTTAGGAAAATTTTTTTTTGACATTTTTTGCCTTTTTTCGACATACAAAACTATGTTTTTTTGCGTTTTTGTGACATCATATAAAATCATCATTTTTTGCATTTTTAACACCTTTTATGCAATGGAGGAGTTATAAAACACTATTCTGAGATGTTTTGATGCATTTTTAGGAAATTTTTTTTTTGGACATTTTTTGCCTTTTTTTTGACATACTATGTCGTTTTTCTTGCGTTTTTGTGACATCGTATAAAATGACAATTTTTTTGCATTTTTAACACCTTTTATACAATGGAGGGGTTATAAAACACTATTCTGAGATGTTTTGATGTGTTTTTAGGAAAAAAAATTTTTGACATTTTTTGCCTTTTTTCGACAAACAAAACTATGTTTTTTTGCGTTTTTGTGACATCATATAAAATCATCATTTTTGCATTTTTAACACCTTTTATGCAATGGAGGAGTTATAAAACACTATTCTGAGATGTTTTGATGTGTTTTTAGGAAAAACATTTTTTTGACATTTTTGCCTTTTTTTTGACATAGTATACTATGTCATTTTTTTTTGCGTTTTTGTGACATTGTATAAAATGACCTATTTTGCATTTTTAACACCTTTTATGCAATGGAGGGGTTATAAAACACTATTCTGAGATGTTTTGATGCATTTTTAGGAAAATTTATTTTTTGACATTTTTTGCCTTTTTTTTGACATACTATATCGTTTTTTTTTTATGTTTTTTGTGACATCGTATAAAATGACCATTTTTTGCATTTTTAACACCTTTTATGCAATGGAGGGGTTATAAAACACTATTCTGAGATATTTTGATGCATATTTAGGAAAAAAAAATTTTTGACATTTTTTGCCTTTTTTCGAAATACAAAACTATGTCTTTTTTTTTGCGTTTTTGTGACATTGTGTAAAATGACCTTTTTTTTGCATTTTTAACAACTTTTATGCAATGGAGGGGTTATAAAACACTATTCTGAGATGTTTTGATGCATTTTTAGGAAAAAAATTTTTTGGACATTTTTTGCCTTTTTTTGACATACTATGTCGTTTTTTTTGCGTTTTTTTGTGACATCGTATAAAATGACCCTTTTTTGCATTTTTAACACCTTTTATGCAATGGAGGGGTTATAAAACACTATTCTGAGATGTTTTGATGTGTTTTTAGGAAAAACATTTTTTTGACATTTTTTGCCTTTTTTCGACATAGTATACTATGTCATTTTTTTGCGTTTTTGTGACATTGTATAAAATGACCTATTTTGCATTTTTAACACCTTTTATGCAATGGAGGGGTTATAAAACACTATTCTGAGATGTTTTGATGCATTTTTAGGAAAAAAAAATTTTTGACATTTTTTGCCTTTTTTTTGACATACTATGTCGTTTTTTTTTTGCGTTTTTGTGACATCGTATAAAATGACCATTTTTTTTGCATTTTAACACCTTTTATGCAATGGAGGGTTTATAAAACACTATTCTGAGATGTTTTGATGCATTTTAGGAAAAAAAAATTTGACATTTTTTGCCTTTTTTCACATACATACTATGTCATTTTTTTGCGTTTTTTGTGACATCGTATAAAATGACCTTTTTTGCATTTTTAACACCTTTTATGCAATGGAGGGGTTATAAAACACTATTCTGAGATGTTTTGATGCATTTTTAGGAAAAAAAAAATTTGACATTTTTTGCCTTTTTTTGACATACTATGTCATTTTTTTCACGCGTTTTTGTGACATCCAAAAATGACCTTTTTTTGCATTTTTAACACCTTTTATGCAATGGAGGTTTATAAAACACTATTCTGAGATGTTTTGATGCATTTTAGGAAAAAAAAATTTTTTGACATTTTTGCCTTTTTTTCGACATACTATACTATGTCATTTTTTTTTGCGTTTTTGTGACATCATATAAAATGACCTTTTTTTTTTGCATTTTTAACACCTTTTATGCTATGGAGGTTTATAAAACACTATTCTGAGATGTTTTGATGCATTTTAGGAAAAAAAAATTTTTTTGACATTTTTGCCTTTTTTTGACATACTATACTATGTCATTTTTTTCATGTTTTTTGTGACATCCAAAAAATGACCTTTTTTGCATTTTTACACCTTTTATGCTATGGAGGGTTTATAAAACACTATTCTGAGATGTTTTGATGCATTTTTAGGAAAAAAAATTTTTTTGACATTTTTGCCTTTTTTTTTGACATACTATGTCATTTTTTTGCGTTTTTGTGACATCCAAAAATGACCTTTTTTTGCATTTTTACCACCTTTTATGCAATGGAGGTTTATAAAACACTATTCTGAGATGTTTTGATGCATTTTAGGAAAAATTTTTTTGACATTTTTTTTTTTTTTTTCGACATACTATACTATGTCATTTTTTTTACGTTTTTTGTGACATCCAATAAAATGACCTTTTTTGCATTTTTAACACCTTTTATGCAATGGAGGGGTTATAAAACACTATTCTGAGATGTTTTGATGCATTTTTAGGAAAAAAAAAATTTTGACATTTTTTGCCTTTTTTCGACATAGTATACTATGTCATTTTTCATGCGTTTTTGACATCCAAAAAAATGACCTTTTTTGCATTTTTAACACCTTTTATGCTATGGAGGTTTATAAAACACTATTCTGAGATGTTTTGATGCATTTTTAGGAAAAAAAAATTTTGACATTTTTTGCCTTTTTTTGACATACTATGTCATTTTTTTTTTTTTTGTGACATCCAAAAATGACCTTTTTTTGCATTTTTACACACTTTTATGCTATGGAGGTTTATAAAACACTATTCTGAGATGTTTTGATGCATTTTTAGGAAAAAAAAAATTTTTTTGACATTTTTTGCCTTTTTTTTTTATGACATAATATGTCATTTTTTTTTTTGCGTTTTTTGTGACATCGTAAAAATGACCTTTTTTGCATTTTTAACACCTTTTATGCAATGGAGGTGTTATAAAACACTATTCTGAGATGTTTTGATGCATTTTTAGGAATTTTTTTTTTTTGACATTTTTTGCCTTTTTTTGACATACTATGTCTTTTTTTTTTTGCGTTTTTGTGACATTGTAGAAAATGACCTTTTTTGCATTTTTAACACCTTTTATGCAATGGAGGGGTTATAAAACACTATTCTGAGATGTTTTGATGCATTTTTAGGAAAAAATTTTTTGACATTTTTTGCCTTTTTTTTGACATACTATGTCATTTTTTTGCGTTTTTGTGACATTGTATAAAATGACCTTTTTTTGCATTTTTAACACCTTTTATGCAATGGAGGGGTTATAAAACACTATTCTGAGATGTTTTGATGCGTTTTTAGGAAAAAAAATTTTTGACATTTTTTGCCTTTTTTCGACATAGTATACTATGTCATTTTTTTGCGTTTTTGTGACATTGTATAAAATGACCTTTTTTGCATTTTTAACACCTTTTATGCAATGGAGGGGTTATAAAACACTATTCTGAGATGTTTTGATGCATTTTTAGGAAAAAAAATTTTTTGACATTTTTTGCCTTTTTTTTGACATACTATGTCGTTTTTCTTGCGTTTTTGTGACATCGTATAAAATGACCATTTTTTGCATTTTTAACACCTTTTATGCAATGGAGGGGTTATAAAACACTATTCTGAGATGTTTTGATGCATTTTTAGGAAAAAAAAAAATTTTTGGACATTTTTTGCCTTTTTTTGACATACTATGTCTTTTTTTTTGCGTTTTTGTGACATTGTAGAAAATGACCTTTTTTGCATTTTTAACACCTTTTATGCAATGGAGGGGTTATAAAACACTATTCTGAGATGTTTTGATGCATTTTTAGGAAAAAATTTTTTTACATTTTTGCCTTTTTTTTCAATATATACAAAACTATGTCTTTTTTTTTGCGTTTTTGTGACATCGTGTAAAATGACCTTTTTTTTGCATTTTTAACAACTTTTATGCAATGGAGGGGTTATAAAACACTATTCTGAGATGTTTTGATGCATTTTTAGGAAAAATTTTTTTTTGACATTTTTTGCCTTTTTTTGACATACTATGTCGTTTTTTTTGCGTTTTTGTGACATCGTATAAAATGACCTTTTTTTTTTTGCATTTTAACACACCTTTTATGCAATGGAGGGGTTATAAAACACTATTCTGAGATGTTTTGATGCATTTTTAGGAAAAATTTTTTTTGACATTTTTTGCCTTTTTTCGACATAGTATACTATGTCATTTTTTTGCGTTTTTGTGACATTGTATAAAGTGACCTTTTTTGCATTTTTAACACCTTTTATGCAATGGAGGGGTTATAAAACACTATTCTGAGATGTTTTGATGCATTTTTAGGAAAAAAAAAATTTTGACATTTTTTTCCTTTTTTCGACATACAAAACTATGTCATTTTTTTGCGTTTTTGTGGCATTGTATAAAATGACCTTTTTTTCATTTTTAACAACTTTTATGCAATGGAGGGGTTATAAAACACTATTCTGAGATGTTTTGATGCGTTTTTAGGAAAAAAAATTTGACATTTTTTGCCTTTTTTCGACATACAAAACTATGTTGTTTTTTTGCGTTTTTGTGACATCATATAAAATCATTTTTTTTGCATTTTTAACACCTTTTATTCAATGGAGGGGTTATAAAACACTATTCTGAGATGTTTTGATGCATTTTTAGGAAAATTTTTTCTTTGACATTTTTTGCTTTTTTTCGACATACTATGTCATTTTTTTTGCGTTTTTGTGACATCGTATAAAATGACCCTTTTTTGCTGTTTTTACACCTTTTTATGCAATGGAGGGATTATAAAACACTATTCTGAGATGTTTTGATGCATTTTTAGAAAACAATTTTTTTGGACATTTTTTGCCTTTTTTCGACATACAAAACTATGTCATTTTTTGCGTTTTTGTGGCATCGTATAAATTGACCTTTTTTGCATTTGTAACACCTTTTATGCAATGGAGGGGTTATAAAACACTATTCTGAGATATTTTGATGCATATTTAGGAAATTTTTTTGACATTTTTTGCCTTTTTTCGAAATACAAAACTATGTCTTTTTTTTGCGTTTTTGTGACATCGTGTAAAATGACCTTTTTTGCATTTTTAACACCTTTTATGCAATGGAGGGGTTATAAAACACTATTCTGAGATGTTTTTAGGAAAAAAATTTTTTTTGGACATTTTTTGCCTTTTTTTTAAAACATACTACACCATGTCTTATTTGCATTTGTTGATATCCAATAAAATTTCATTTTTTTGCAATTTAACCACATTTTATGCCATGGATTGTTCACAAAGGTATATTCTGGGATGTTTTATTGCTTATTCTCTCTCCTCCTTCTCCCTGTTGTCATTCTCAAGGTATTTTTGAGAATACAGACCTGACAACTATTCAATTGGAAATTAAAATTATCACCGTCCTTACCCTCAATATATCATCAGGTTTAACAGGCAGCATGTGGATGTGTCCTTGGACAAGAAGCTCAACCTAAACATGCCCTTGATGTTGTATGTGACTTGTTGTGTAAAGTTCTTTTTGTGTTCCTTTGAGACTAGAAATGTCATTTTACCATTTTCATACCACAGTACATGCAACTCTTCCTGTCCCCCAGCCGTCTTTCTTGTCTCTCCCCATTTCTATCCTCAATCTGGTCGAGGAAGATGGTTATTAAACCCAAGTTCAGTTTCATTGGAGTTTTTTTTCATGTTAAAAGAGTTTTTCTTTTTGTTTGTCAATAAATGCTTGCTCACTGCAGGAACTGTTTGGTGTCTCTTTATTA
The DNA here is from genome assembly GCA_016785225.1 of Psettodes erumei. NCBI lineage: Eukaryota > Metazoa > Chordata > Actinopteri > Pleuronectiformes > Psettodidae > Psettodes > Psettodes erumei. The sequence goes on along the minus strand of JAFBJZ010000628.1, from coordinate 567,034 downwards.
TATCATAAAGTTGACTTTAACGTGTAAAGTGTCAGGAGATAATATAAAATGTGCTTTGATGTTACACATGTGAAATAAAACTGAACTGAATTGAATGTTGTTTTCTTTTTCTCTCACTATATAAATATATGTTTTTAACATATACTGTTGGTCATGTATCAAACTGTAAGCTTTTATGATTTTAATGCACATCATGCTATGGAGGATTTATAAAACACTATTCTGAAATGTTTTCATGCGTTTTTAGGAAAAAAAAATTTTTTGGACATTTTCTGACATTTTTCGACATACAAAACTATGTCATTTTTTGCGTTTTTGTGACATCCTATAAAATGACCTTTTTTGCATTTTTAACATCTTTTATGCAGTGGAGGGATTATAAAACATTATTCTGAGATGTTTTGATGCGTTTTTAGGAAAACATTTTTTTGGACATTTTCTGACATTTTTCGACATACAAAACTATGTCGTTTTTTTGCGTTTTTGTGACATCCTATAAAATGACCTTTTTTGCACTTTTAACATCTTTTATGCAGTGGAGGGATTATAAAACATTATTCTTAGATGTTTTGATGCGTTTTTAGGAAATTTTTTTTTTTGACATTTTTTGCCTTTTTTCGACATACAAAACTATGTCATTTTTTTTGCGTTTTTGTGGCATCGTATAAATTGACCTTTTTTGCATTTGTAACACCTTTTATGCAATGGAGGGGTTATAAAACACTATTCTGAGATATTTTGATGCATATTTAGGAAAATTTTTTTTTGACATTTTTTGCCTTTTTTCGAAATACAAAACTATGTCTTTTTTTGCGTTTTTGTGACATCGTGTAAAATGACCCTTTTTTGCATTTTTTACACCTTTTATGCAATGGAGGGGTTATAAAACACTATTCTGAGATGTTTTAATGTGTTTTTAGGAAAAAAAAATTTTGGACATTTTTTGCCTTTTTTTGACATACTATGTTGTTTTTCTTGCATTTTTGTGACATTGTATAAAATGACTTTTTTTTGCATTTTTAACAACTTTTATGCAATCGAGGGGTTATAAAACATTATTCTGAGATGTTTTGATGCGTTTTTAGGAATTTTTTTTTTTTTAAATTTTCTGACATTTTTCGACATACAAAACTATGTCGTTTTTTTGCGTTTTTGTGACATCCTATAAAATGACCTTTTTTGCATTTTTAACACCTTTTATGCAATGGCCAGATTATAAAACATTATTCTGAGATGTTTTGATGCATTGTTAGGAAATTTTTTTTTTGACATTTTCTGACATTTTTCGACATATAAAACTATGTCGGTTTTTTTGCGTTTTTGTGACATCCTATAAAATGACCTTTTTTGCACTTTTGACATCTTTTATGCAGTGGAGGGATTATAAAACACTTTTCTGAGATGTTTTGATGCGTTTTTAGGAAAATTTTTTTTTGGACATTTTCTGACATTTTTCGACATACAAAACTATGTCGTGTTTTTGCGTTTTTGTGACATCTTATAAAATGACCTTTTTTGCACTTTTAACATCTTTTATGCAGTGGAGGGGTCATAAAACACTATTCTGAGATGTCTTTTTTTGCATTGTTAGGAAATTTTTTTTTTGACATTTTCTGACATTTTTCGACATATAAAACTATGTCGTTTTTTTTGCGTTTTTGTGACATCCTATAAAATGACCTTTTTTGCACTTTTAACATCTTTTATGCAGTGGAGGGGTCATAAAACACTATTCTGAGATGTCTTGATGCATTTTTAGGAAAAAAATTTTTTTGACATTTTTTGCCTTTTTTCGACATACAAAACTATGTCGTTTTTTGCCTTTTTTTGACATCCTATAAAATGACCTTTTTTGCACTTTTAACATCTTTTATGCAGTGGAGGGATTATAAAACACTTTTCTGAGATGTTTTGATGCGTTTTTAGGACATTTTTTTTTTGGACATTTTCTGACATTTTTCGACATACAAAACTATGTCGTTTTTCTTGCGTTTTTGTGACATTGTATAAAATGACCCTTTTTGCATTTTTAACACCTTTTATGCAGTGGAGGGATTATAAAACATTATTCTGAGATGTTTTGATGCGTTTTTAGGAAATTTTTTGACATTTTTTTCTGACATTTTTTCGACATACAAAACTATGTCGTTTTTTGCGTTTTTGTGACATCCTATAAAATGACCTTTTTTGCATTTTTAACATCTTTTATGCAGTGGAGGGATTATAAAACATTATTCTGAGATGTTTTGATGCGTTTTTAGGAAATTTTTTTTTGACATTTTCTGACATTTTTCGACATACAAAACTATGTCGTTTTTTTGCGTTTTTGTGACATCCTATAAAATGACCTTTTTTGCATTTTTAACACCTTTTATGCAATGGAGGGATTATAAAACATTATTCTGAGATGTTTTGATGCATTTTTAGGAATTTTTTTTTTTGACATTTTCTGACATTTTTCGACATATAAAACTATGTCGTTTTTTTTGCGTTTTTGTGACATCCTATAAAATGACCTTTTTTGCACTTTTAACATCTTTTATGCAGTGGAGGGGTCATAAAACACTATTCTGAGATGTCTTGATGCATTTTTAGGAAAATTTTTTTTTTGACATTTTTTGCCTTTTTTCGACATACAAAACTATGTCGTTTTTTGCGTTTTTGTGACATCCTATAAAATGACCTTTTTTGCACTTTTAACATCTTTTATGCAGTGGAGGGGTCATAAAACACTATTCTGAGATGTCTTGATGCATTTTTAGGAAATTTTTTTTTTGACATTTTCTGACATTTTTCGACATACAAAACTATGTCGTTTTTTTGCGTTTTTGTGACATCCTATAAAATGACCTTTTTTGCATTTTTAACACCTTTTATGCAATGGAGGGATTATAAAACATTATTCTGAGATGTTTTGATGCATTGTTAGGAAATTTTTTTTTTTGACATTTTCTGACATTTTTCGACATATAAAACTATGTCGGTTTTTTTGCGTTTTTGTGACATCCTATAAAATGACCTTTTTTGCACTTTTAACATCTTTTATGCAGTGGAGGGGTCATAAAACACTATTCTGAGATGTCTTGATGCATTTTTAGGAAAAAAATTTTTTTGACATTTTTTGCCTTTTTTCGACATACAAAACTATGTCGTTTTTTGCGTTTTTGTGACATCCTATAAAATGACCTTTTTTGCACTTTTAACATCTTTTATGCAGTGGAGGGATTATAAAACACTATTCTGAGATGTTTTGATGCGTTTTTAGGAAATTTTTTTTTTGACATTTTCTGACATTTTTCGACATACAAAACTATGTCGTTTTTTTTGGCTTTTTGTGACATCCTATAAAATGACCTTTTTTGCACTTTTAACATCTTTTATGCAGTGGAGGGGTCATAAAACACTATTCTGAGATGTCTTGATGCATTTTTAGGAAATTTTTTTTTTTTGACATTTTTTGCCTTTTTTCGACATACAAAACTATGTTGTTTTTTGCGTTTTTGTGACATCGAATAAAATGACCTTTTTTGCACTTTTAACATCTTTTATGCAGTGGAGGGATTATAAAACATTATTCTGAGATGTTTTGATGCGTTTTTAGGAAATTTTTTTTTTTGACATTTTCTGACATTTTTCGACATACAAAACTATGTCGTTTTTTTGCGTTTTTGTGACATCCTATAAAATGACCTTTTTTGCACTTTTAACATCTTTTATGCAGTGGAGGGATTATAAAACATTATTCTGAGATGTTTTGATGCGTTTTTAGGAATTTTTTTTTTTTGACATTTTCTGACATTTTTCGACATACAAAACTATGTCGTTTTTTTTGCGTTTTTGTGACATCCTATAAAATGACCTTTTTTGCATTTTTAACACCTTTTATGCAATGGAGGGATTATAAAACATTATTCTGAGATGTTTTGATGCATTTTTAGGAAATTTTTTTTTTTGACATTTTCTGACATTTTTCAACATACAAAACTATGTCGTTTTTTTGCGTTTTTGTGACATCCTATAAAATGACCTTTTTTGCACTTTTAACATCTTTTATGCAGTGGAGGGGTCATAAAACACTATTCTGAGATGTCTTGATGCATTTTTAGGAAAAATTTTTTTTGACATTTTTTGCCTTTTTTCGACATACAAAACTATGTCGTTTTTCTTGCGTTTTTGTGACATTGTATAAAATGACCCTTTTTGCATTTTTAACACCTTTTATGCAATGGAGGGGAATAAAACACTATTCTGAGATGTTTTGATACGTTTTTAGGATTTTTTTTTTGACATTTTCTGACATTTTTCAACATACAAAACTATGTCGTTTTTTTGCGTTTTTGTGACATCCTATGAAATGACCTTTTTTGCACTTTTAACATCTTTTATGCAATGGAGGGGTTATAAAAGGCTATTCTGAGATGTTTTGATGCATTTTCAGGAATTTTTTTTTTTTTACATTTTTTGCCTTTTTTCACCTTTTTTCGACTTTTTTTATGTCGTTTTTCTTAAGTTTTTGTGACATTGTATAAAATGACCCTTTTTGCATTTTTAACACCTTTTATGCAATGGAGGGGTTATAAAACACTATTCTGAGATGTTTTGATGCGTCTTTAGGAAATTTTTTTCTTTGATATTTTCTGACATTTTTCGACATACAAAACTATGTCGTTTTTTTGCGTTTTTGTGACATCCTATAAAATGACCTTTTTTGCACTTTTAACATCTTTTATGCAATGGAGGGGTTATAAAACACTATTCTGAGATGTTTTGATGCATTTTTAGGAAAATTTTTTTTTTGACATTTTTTGCCTTTTTTCAACATACTATACTATGTCGTTTTTCTCGCGTTTTTGTGATATTGTATAAAATGACCTTTTTGCATTTTTAACACCTTTTATGCAATGGAGGGGTTAGAAAACATTATTCTGAGATGCCTTTTTTGACATACTATACTAGTTTTTTCGCATGTTTGTGACAGCCTAGCCATGTGCTTTATTGCCTTTTTCAGGATGTTTTTATGACATAGTATAGTTTGTCTTCAATTTCATGACACAATATAAAATGACCTACTTTTTTATTTTTTTAACACATGCTATGCCATAGTAGGCTCGTAAAACCCTATTCTTGGATGTTTTGCTTTGCTTTTAGGACCAATTTTTGAAAAATATTTTTCATTTGAATAAATCATACCTGAATAAACAGAGGCATGTGTGGCTCCTCCATCGACTGTATGGCCGACTCAACCAGCATGACTGCAGCCTCCAGGTGATCGCTGTGCTGACGAATGAGGGATCGAACATGCTTCAGCTTGTCATCCTGCTCTTTGGAAATTAGACCCACCAACTCCTGCTTCCGCTCCTCCAAGATGGCCACCAGAGCATCGAAGTGGTTCCCCAGCTGCTCTCGCCGTCGTTGACCATTCTCCTGAGGATAAAAAAAACGAAATATAATTAGTGAAAGAAAAGAAAAAAATGTATGGTTTCCATATCAAGTAGAATATAGTAGATTATTATTTAGCAAAATGTAATTTCCTTTAAAAAAACAGATGTTTTTTCTTGAAGTAGGAGATTGGATTAAACAGACATTATGTTACTTTCATAAAACTTGTTCCTGCAAAGTAATAAAAGCAAAGAAAATGCAAATCATGTCCCTGAAAGAAACTGAAAAGAAAATCTTAAATTATGAATCCACTTAATAGCTTCTTTTGGAGTTTCTGTTTTTGACTAAGAACATGGGATACAGTTGAAAGTTCTGGAAAAATCTTCATTTAGGTCAAATATGAACTACCATGTTAATCAAGCTAAATCTTAAAGCTGCAGAGCCAGCAAGTCGTGTTTTTGGATAAATGTTTTTATAGTTATATGTTTTTAGATAGAAAAAAGTTTCTTTTTGAACAGAATGTGTGTGTGTGTGTGTGTGTGTGTGTGTGTCTCACCTCTACACTGTGGCACACTTCCTCCATCTGAGAGATGACGGCCTGGATGTGGTCGTTACTGGCGACCAAGATGGCGATGCCGTCGCTCAGCTCTGCCTGCAAACATTCACAGCATCACTGACAGCCAGCCAATCAGCTGACAGGACTTGTGTGTGTGTTTTTGTTCCTTAACTTTCGCTCTCATTAAAAAACGCTGCAGTGTCAGTGGAGGAGTTTACTTTCTGATTAGTCACCACCTGAAGAACAACAACATGAGTCAGCAGCATGCATCTGTTTAGAGCGCCCTATGACATCATGCATTGTTTTTGTTTGTTTTTTACAAAAAGTCTAAATTTCATCAGTGGGTGAAAGAAACATCATCACCTCTTTTTTGGCCAAATAAAAATCCCCAGCTTTTGAAATCAACCTTCACTCTCAGATGGAGGATCAACTTTCCGCGCTCCTCATCTGAATTTCAGACGCGTGATTCAGAGACAAATGTGAGCGATGGAGCGGCCCGGCGCCGAAATGTCAACAAACTGCTCAATAACACTGTCGCTGCCGCCTTCAGCTGACGCACTTTGTCGTTCTGTGACTTTGTAATGAGGAAATAAAGTTTTTACCTGTCATATATTTGTCATATCTTTTTGGGATTAAAACAACTTCTGGCTGTAACTGACCTGTACAGGGCTGGATCACCAGGTGTGTGTGGGCGTGTCCTCACTGTCACATACAGTATTTGTTTGTGTACTATTCATTTGCAGTGGGCGGTGAGTCGAGTGCAATGTGTAACAAAACATACCCAGAATCCAAACAGAAGAATATATGATTTAAAAATAGAAACAGGAGAAAGGCCGTCGTCCGCTCACATGCAGAGAAATGTTTGGACCAGTGTGCGCTCGAGATGTTCCTTTGACCTTTAAACAAGCTGGAGCTGCAGCTGGAAGCTCGGCTCCTCGAAAACAAACCTGCCATCTTACTTCCCACGCCCGAACCATCCGCCAGCCGACGAGTCTTTACCTTCTGCCTGGCGTAGACGCTGCTGAGCGGAGCCACGTCGCAGTCTTTGTGCTGCCCGAACACTTTGCACATGGAGCAGGTCGGTGTCTGACACGACAGGCAGTAGATGTTGATCTTCTCGTCTTCGTGCTCGTCACACATCAGCTGCTGCTGCTGCTGCTGCTGCTGCTGCTGCTGCTCGGGCTTCATGCTGACGAGCCTGGAGGAGACAAAACAGTTTAGATGAACCTTGTGTGGAAGCTCCTCTTTTCAGCAAACATCTTATCAGGCGGAAAAGGATGAAGAAGAAGAGAAGCTCATGTTGATTCCCGCCCAAAGAGGAGAAAACTTCACTTGCCATGATTTTAATGCACTTACAATGAGCTTGGCCAGTTTCTAATCTCATATCAACACATAAATGGAAGAGCATCCACAAGACTTGGCAACAAAGTGTGTATTGTTGAGGCAGCTTGGTTTAGTTCTGCCGCCATTGACGCTTTTCTGACGTCAGCGAATGATGGAGGAACTACACTTTCTCCTGGGAACTGAGAGCCAGTGTCTCTGCTCACCTGCAGCTCAGTCCAGCTTCAAATCCTGAAAAGGTTGTTGAGATGTTCGTAATGAGGAATTTTTTTCTACCAAAAAAAAAATCTGAGAAACAACAAGTTTCATCCCACAGAGATGATGGAGCGACTCGTGGCCCTTCTGTCTCCACCCAACGCCAACATCTCTCCGTGACTCATTCAGCTTCTATTCTGGAGTGAATGTTGCACTCGTGGTGAGTTGACTCTCAGCTTGGAGTCGTAGTAAGTGCATTCGCTGGAACATCTTACTCATCATGCAAACTCATTTTTAAGTCGCACTCAGGTCCTACACGACAATTTTGTTGTTTTAACGCAGGAGTAAGTTGATTAAAGACGATCAAAATGAACAAGCCTGAACAAAGTCAGGAAAATTATACGTAACAATTCTCTTGGAAAATGGAAACAGCCATAAATTTGGGGTAAAAATATCTATTGATGAAAAATGAGTGTATTATTATATAATTATTAATAATTATTATTATCATAATTCAGCCAAGGATCAGTTTGTTGTTCACTGCTGCTGCGTCTCAGGCCTGAAATGTTAAAACGTGAAGTGAGTAAATGAGGCAGGGACGCTGTACAACACCGCCCCCTGCTGGAGCCCATTGGTTATTACAGCGTATCTCTACATGATCAGATTCATGATCTATTAATCAGTAGATGCTTGATTGTCAATAATCTTGTAAAATGAAAATATGTTCTATCAGGATTGCTAAGGGATGTTTTTTGTTTTCTCACTTCAGTGCTTCTTAAGACTTTTCAAAGCCTGCACACACACACACACACACACACACACACACACACACACACACTCACCTGGATGACTCCTGCTGTCTGTAGATGTCTATGATGTTCTCCACCAGCAGGTTCCTCTGCAGACCGTAGACCCCGTGCCGGTCCAGCACCACCTCATGGCGACACGACGGGCAGCGGAAACGACCGCCGCTGGCGGCGATGCTGGAGGAGCCGCGGCTCTGCCACAGAGGGTTGGCTGACTGGGTGAAGGACAGAGGGAATAACATGCATTTCTGTTACCTGTTTGTGTTATGATGGTGAGATGTAGGGGGTGGATGATATATTTAAAAAAATAAAAGCTTATACCATGATATTTTAAAGGAAATTTGCGATATTTATGATGATATAGAAAGAAAATACTGAAGTTTTTTATCAGTGGTTGCAGCTTGAAAAGGATTAGGATGAAGGATTTGACAAAAGGAAAACACGACCTGGGTGACTTCAGTAAAAGAATAATATCATACGTAACATCAATTTAACAAGAACTTTCCCATGTCTTTGGGATATTACACAATATTACCACGTGTCTTTTTCACCAGTTTGTCTCATTTTCGCTCATTTACGTGCTGCCCATGTTCAGGTTTTATTGTGGAGTCACCATGAGCCTTTCACCAAAGGTGAGTGACGCTGAAAAGAACGGAGCTAAAGAATGAAAACGTCTCAGTGAAACCACCAAACTTCAGAACACGCTGAACTTCAGGGCGCTCACCTGGAAGATGTCGCTGGCACACTTGCGGCAGAGGTTGTGCTGGCAGGGCAGGATGACCACGGGCTTGGAGAACATCTCCAGGCAGACGGGGCAGATCAGCTGCTTCTCCAGGTTCTCCATGGTGGCCCCGCCGCCGGCGCCGGGCCCAGAACTGCCCGCTGACGGGGGCCTGAAGCCAAGAGCCGAGCTCATCGCCTCCGGGGGGGGGTGGGTCGCTGAGCGACGTGTCGGAGAGGATGACGAGGCTCGAGAGACACGAGGTGGAGGATAATCCCGCTCCTTCTTCGTCGGTCTAGACGTTCCTCACTCGAAATCTGGCCGTTCTTTTCTTATTTTCTCGTGGTTCTGGCGGTCCATCTGTCTAACCCCGTGTAAAGACCCTCGCCTCGGTCCCGCGGCAGCCGGACTGTTGACTGTTGGTATTTTTAGCCGCTGGGTTTGTTCTGGCTTGAGTTACTGTCTAAGCCGCGTTCCACAGTTTGGACCATTGGGAAGTCTGGGCGTGGCCACCGCTGCGTTTCGGCTCAAACGATAATGTTTTTGATGACATCACGAGACGCGGCGGCGGCGGCGGCCTCGTCTGAGGGGGATTAGCGCCTGAACGTAAACAGGCCTGGTCCCGTTTCTCTGCTGCAGAAAACACTTTCTGAGTCCGAGTCTGGTTTCATTTGCCATGAAATCGTATCATCTTTGTTTTTCTTCGGCTGCGGTGGCTCGTCTGTTCTCGCAGGAATCAAAGTGTTAGCGAGCCAGAAAAAGGCAGAGAAGCCCCGTCAGTAACAGGATCTTCATATAAAGCTGAATGGAAATAAATGGCTCATAGGATATATTTAAACTACAATTCAGCATCGTTCAGGGGACTGAGATTGGAACCAGGTTCTTCTACAACTCTGAGTTTGTTGTTTTTAATCGTGGTTTGGTGAAAATTATCGGCGGTATATTTATATTTTAGCTCCAAAAACATTTAATCTGACCGGGCTGAAACATTTCCTCATCCTGTCAACAAAAATGACCTCTGACCTTTGTCCACTTCCTGATTAGCAGAGTGGACGGCGGCGGGGTGCGTTCGCGGCGAACGGGGCACGCGAGGTATCGGCTAATCAGCAGAATGGAGGCGGCCGCGTGAACTAAGCTACTAATGGGATTACTGGACTATTTATAGGCTGGGGAGCAGAGGGCGGCTGCAGCGTGAGCTAAACATACAAACACTGAGCTATTCATGCCTCCGCTCTACTGTCAGACACTTATTATTGTGCATCACATGTTTCTCATCATCCATCAAACCAAAACAGGCCAGCAAAGCCCGTTTGGATCATTTCACATACATGACAAAAATATCATACAGGAAGTTATGAAATCCCCGATTTTTTTTATTATTATTATTATTATTGTTTGGCTGAATTTCATAACTCATTTACAGATCGTCCACAGGGAACAACAACAGTGAGTGATACGCCCAAAATAAAAATGAAAAAAACAAACAAACAAAAAAAAAAAACGCGATGATAAAACGTCTTCCTCGTGTCGATCGACTCTGAAAGTCATTTTAATAATTTTTTTGACAAGAAAAAAAAAATGCAATTTTGGGAGATTGTGACAACGGGAACAAACAAGAACAGCTGCCACCTGTCCCTGGGAGAGCGTTAGCTCCATGCTAACTGCTCTTAGCGTGCGTTAGCATGGCGTGTGTATCGCTGAATGCTAAGAGGTTAGCATGGATCGTGTTGGCCAGGTTTAAATATGACAGTTGACTTCCACCAATTTTGTTTAAATCAAGTTATTTTCTTTCTATGCGATATTAATTTTGAAAAAAAATAATTACTGATAAAAACAGACATTAATCCATAAAACACGTCCATTAACAATAAGGAATTTTGTCAGTTATTTTGATGTTTTATGATTTATTTACAACAATTAAAAAAATAATAAATAACACATAGAATTTCAGTGCTCCATGCCGCTTTTATACTGAAGTGATTTAATTTGAAAAAAAAAAAATCCTGAAATGTAATTAGACATGACAGGTTTTGGCTACTGATCGTAAAAAATAAAAAAAAGAAAAAGAAAAAAATGACCTTCAAGTTTGCAGACGGATCCACTGAGAAATAAAAGCTGATATGTGATTGGTCGAGGAGAACGGAGACGTTTGTCTGAGCTGGTTTCTAAGCGGTGGTTGCTGGTTTGACATGTGGATCTACATTAGTTTATTGCAGTTCACCGGGCGATTCAGCAGCTGATCGATGAGTTTAACACACACACACACACACACTCGCATTTTTAATTTATTACTGGGAGAAAATCAAAAACCTTAAACCTTAAAACTTCACCCGCCTTTATAAAGTGAAAACATCTCATTAAAAAAAAAAAAAAAAGAGAGACACTGGACGTTATCTCCACATGACTTCAGTAAAGCAGCCGTTGATGGAATTAACAGAGACCTAATGATGCATGGAAGCGAAATGTGCGCAGGACGAGACGTCGATATTCAAAAGATGGAACCCAAGTCAACAAATTAGAAACGCTCAATCAATAACGTGAGAGGAACGCCCATATCGGCTCAACCAGCCCAAGCACCCGTGTGATCGGTAATCAATCGTGGACTGTTCTCTTTGCTTCGAGTGGAAACACCAGAACTGGTGCAGAAAACTAGATTTTGTTAAATCTGAGGTGAAAACACAACAACACACCGTCACGTCTCTTCCCACATCACAGACCAGCACCTCCTAATCCAGCACGAAGCCGAGACCGGCTTAAATCCTGACAACGGGGACCTCTAGTGTCCCAGAAACTCACCAGCACCAGGTTTCACCGTTTGAGCTCTCCACAACGCTCGGGCCGGACCCAAACCCGACTCGGACCTTCAGTGAAGAGAGAAGGAAATGTGTGCGACTGATCCAGACTCACTGACGGTTCGCACGGGAGCCGACGTCCGGTGCAGAGACGCAGGACTCGTTTGGATCCGCTCTCTGGATTAGCGCCTAAAATATTCACTAAAAAGGTGATTGGTCGCTGGGCGAGAACTGCAATGAACAACTGCCTGAACCCAGGCAACAATAACCGTATGAAATGGCAACACGCTCACTTGACTGCATAGAAGTAAACACATGTTGTACAAAGAGCTTTGACAAACACAACTGTGGAGGAAGCAGACAAAAAAAACAGACGCACAAACTTGTGGGGAATCTGCCGATCGGAGCTCCAGTTCACCGGGGGCGGGCGCACGATGACACAAGCGTGTGTTTGTTTTATACAGGGTGTGTGTGTGTAACCGGAGGTCGGGCCGGGCGGTTCCTCCGTGTTTATTCGGGGTGTGTGTTCTGGTGCTGTACAGTCCAAACAGAAACGCATGCACGACGGGGTCCTGATCCACATCCTCCTCCAGGTTCTGGCTCAGACGGTTTTTTTTACAAGACGTAATCTGCAGTCACTTCACCCCCCAGATTATGTGTTCATGTGAAACGCAGGAGTTTGGGTGAAACAAAGAGGGGGAGATTTAACTGAAGGCGACTGGTTCCTTGAGAGAAGGTGAGGAGGAGGAGGAGGAGGATGAAGAAAAAAAAAAGTTTTTCCCTCGTCCTCAGTCTGAATGTGTCGTTTCCCGTTTCGCTGCTGCCGAACTCCAAAACACGTAAAAGAGGAATAATTTTAAAAAAGAAGCGTGTCGGAGGGAAGGGACTGAGAGAGAAGACCAGAAAAGTAAATCCAGTCCCGGGTCCGGACAGCGGATAAATAACGAGGACCAGATTCCTCCCCTGTTGGTTCGTCGCCCTCTTCCTGCCCAGTGCCACGTCCCGACTGGTTGGAATGGGATGGACCGCGGGAGATTATGAAGCAGCTCAGGCGTCCGAGGTCAGGAGGTCACGTCCGGCCCAGGTCGGGCCCAGGTCGGGGCCTCGCGTTCAAGCAGTCGGATGAAATTGTAACGAGGGTCTTGGCCGGTAATTAAATTTACATCAACACACCTCTGCAGTTTGTGCTCCGCAGGGGTCGTCCGGCGGGTGAATCAGGCGGGTGGAGAGGTGGGGGTTTGCGCCGGGCGGGTGGATCTCTGGGGTTCTGGACCTCTGGCAGCGGTCGGATGTGTCTGGGTCGTATGAGGGTCTCGGCTGAAGGCTGGAGGACGGACAGCGGCAGAGAACAGGCTGATTTTTATTTGTCCCCGAATCTTTCTGCACAAATATGATTTTATTCAGTTAAACTGATTAAACACACAGTGTCACAAGTACCTGCTGGATGAGGCTCCGTCACAGCGTCACTTTCCTGTGGGAGGAGGAAGAGGAAAGTCACCGAGTTATTTCACATTTCATACGCAACAGTCACGTCACGCACAAACTGTCGCACAGGTCTGAATTACACCAAACTAAAAAAAAAAACATAGAAAGCAAATTAATGGAATTAGGAAAAGGCCGTGAAGTTAGTTTCATTAATCAGGCAGATGAACACGCAGCGCTGTGACTCACGACACGAAAGCAACGGACGTACAAGCGGCCATGCTGCTTTGTGACCGCGACGACAAACGGCGTGCGAACACGAGCGACGTACAAGCAGCGGCGAGGGCGGAGGGTGTGGGTGGGGGTGGGGTGGGGTGGGTGGGGTTTCACGTGCAAGACGGGACGCGGGGACGACGACGCGGCTCTTACGAGTCATTTCGACTCTGGCAAGGTCTCTCCGGGGTTTTCCTCCCCCGCCTGGGGCTCGGGCGGAGGCACGGGGACGGACTGACCCGGGTTGGACGTGGGCTGGTCTACGATTACCGTGTGACCTGTCGGGTCGGAGCGTGAACACAAGAATCCGGCGGCGTTAGAGCGCGACCCTCGGTCGCAGGGTTTAGACGCGACGGCCGGCTCAGACGCCGCCCCGGACCGACACCTCACCTCCGTCCTGCTCCGCTTTGATCTGGGCCTCCAGGTCCTCGGGGTCGACGTACTGGTAGCTGTCGTCGTCGTCGGGCGGCTTGCACTTGCCGCAGCAGAAACAGCAGCAGCAGCAGCAGCAGCAGCAGGTGAAGAGCGTGCAGCACAGCACCAGACCCTGCGGGGGACACACGATGCCGTCACCTCCTAATCTGAGGGCGGGTCAAACGGCTGCGAGGAATATAATCTGTGACGTCTGACCTTAAACCACCACTTGGACATGAGGAAGTAGTACTTGACGCTCTCCTCGCCGAACTGCTCGGACACGTAGAGGCCCATGGAGCCGTACTCGTCGTAGATCTTCCTCTTGGTTTCATCGTTCAAAATGGAGTTGGCGTTGTTGATCTCCTTGAACTTCTCCGCCGCCTCCGGGTTGTCCGGGTTCTTGTCCGGGTGGTACTTCAGCGCTAGTTTTCTACGGACGACGGAAGCAGTCGTTAGTCGTCAGTCCCAAATAACCCCGGGCGGCCGGAGGAAGCCCAGCGCTCACCTGTACGCTTTCTTGACGTCCTCGGGCGAAGCTCCTTTCTCCAGCCCGAGCACCTTGTACACGCTCTCCCCGGCGGTGGACATCTTCCTCTGGGGGCGGGAGGAGTTGGGTTCAGCCATGGCTCGCCTCTGTGGGTAAGGCCAGAGGCGCAAAAAGATTAGGAGGCCGGTCGTTTCCCGCAGATTAGACGTTGCGACACGCGGCCGTTTGCCGTCTGCTGTTTACCAAAGGAGCGGCGTGCAAAGATTAGACAGGCCGAGTCAACTCGTACACGGGACGCGGCTCCTGAGATGCTGGAATAACAGGAACACGAAAAAAAACACGCACATTTCTCCCACGACACAACAAGAAGTTTCAGTTCTGTCACACACACACACACACACACACACACACACAGGTGTGATGTCACGCACCTGAGCGTCCAATAAACTAACACGATCAAAACATCCAGCGTTTGATTTTTCCCTCACGTCACTTTAACTGAGGATGTTTATTTTGTTTTAACTGTTATTTGCTGTGTCCGTCGGTCCGGTCCACACACAGCCGGTTCTGAACCGGTTCTGCAAGTATTTCACCACACCTGAGTGGGACGTGGGCGGGACGTGGGCGGGACAAGACGTCTGGAACGGGACCCTCTGAGGTTTAGGACGACAAATTAAAACGGCATCGCAGTTACTTTCACCAGCCTGGAAAGAGCGACTCACATCTACAATACACAAAGGGATTTCTGTCAGACTGCGGCTGCTGCACAAACACACACACACACACACACACACACACACACACACAGACTCTTACTCAGCCACACAAATAATGCCGTCCGGGTTGTTGACTAAAGAAGATTACGTTTTGCTGATCTCACAGATTACCCGTCCAAGTCCATGTCAGAGTGAGGGCCAGCGTCCTGGTCAGAGTCTGGCTCGCACACACACACACACACACACATGCATGCACACACACACACACACACACACACACAGCAAGCAGCCACAGATCTACAGGAGATGGGCACACACACACAAACACAAATAAAATCCACCTGCAAAGAGCCGACGCTGGTACCGGAGGTGGTTTCCTCTGGATTGTTTGTTGTGTTAATTTTTTTGTAATACATGACACACACACACACACGAGGCAGATTTGCAGAGGATTAAAAAAAAACGTGGCCGACCTTTGCAGTTATTACAAACACGGCAGCGACCCCGGCTAATACCAGAGCTGTGTGATTAGTTTGTTCCTCCTCTCCTCATAAACTCAGATTCTGAAGCGGGATTAGAAAGTTACCCAATTCACCATCGATCAACTGATCGATCACATGACGCGAGTGACTTATTGAACACACAGCAGATATTGAGATGATGATGATGATGATGATGATGAGGAAGCCTCCAGCATCCACCATCTGAACAACACCAACACACATCACAGTTTCAGCGACGCACACCAACAACAATGTCGGCTGTGTTGTCGGACAGAAACAGAGCTTCACTTTCTTCACACGTTAACTTCACAATCTGCTAACACACACACACACACACACACACACACACACCCCTGAGGGTGTCACGTCCACATGAAGTCTCTTCACTTTTTTTGTTGCTTTTAACAAAAAAAAAAAATCCCCTGAATCAAACTGTGTCTCTTGTGCAGCTTTGCCTCTGTTGTCTGTCACCAGATTAGTGAAATAAAAAATAAAATAAAGACGCGTCACTGCCGACATGCGTCTGTAATTGGGACAGATGGTAGAAGAAACTGACACCAGACTCTTTTTTTTTTTTTTTTCTCTTTTACCAAATTCAATTCCAGAGATTTGGGTCACTTGAGAGTTTCTCCAAAAACAGAACATGTTAAAACACCCGCTTCGTTTTTTTTTTTTATCTGCCTTCTCTGGATTGGGGGAAAATGTTCAGCTCACAAACAACAACAACAACAACAACAACAACAACTCACTCTTATGAGCACGTCACACCTCAGGCTGTGAGGATTGGTCCATAAACAGACAATCAATACACAAATCGTCTGATCATCAAATAAAAAAAAGGTGTTAAGTCTTTTGTTTCCAGGTAAAAATGTCAAATATGATGCGATTCTCAGACTTGATGGTAAACTCAATATCTTTGGATGTTGGAGTCTGAGGACATTATTATTATTATTATTATTATTATGCTATTTCCTGCCTTTTATAGACAGATAATAATCGCTGGTCGCAGGCCGAGCGGTGACAAAGTGCTTTCAGTCAGCTGTGAGGCGTCCGTGTCCCGGCTCTTGACCGGACCCAACTCGCCTGCTGTTATTCTGGAGGACGGACGGAGACGCCGCGGGTCCAGATGGAGCCCGAGCCCGACAAGTGCTGTCAGCTGAGAGACGACGGAGGCAAAGAACCTGTGTGTGCGGCTCAGGCTGAAAAAAATGTGTTCCAGAAACAATTTGTGGGTTTATATGATGAAATGTAAAAAAAAAAAAAAGTGGCAAAAAGAAAACTTAAGTCGTGATCAATTCAACATCACAGAAAAGAGGGGGTGAACAATTTCATCAAAATCTCTATTATTGATAAATAAAAAAAGTGGCACCAAACCGGTTCCAGCCAGCGTGGACACAAATAACTTTGATTTATATTTAGAATTGATCGTTTTTAAAAAGGCTATTATTAGGAGAGAGCATGAAAGCAAAACATGCAGACGTTTTATTCAGGTTTCACACACACACACACACACACACACACACACACACACACACACACACACACACACAAAAGACAAGCGTGTTTACTCTGATTATAGCTCCCTGCGGTTAAAAATAACAGTGGCTGTGTGAAGGTGTGCGACAGTTTAACACACTGCAGTCGTCATATTTACAGCACAAGCTGGGTGAGTGGGACAAACCCACATCATACTTGTACATATTCAACACACACACACACACACACACACACACACACACACACACTTTGTTCTTCATTTACAGGCAGCAGGTGTCGTTGCATGTTGACTTATTCCAGGACACACAGCCTCTGTTTTCTATAACGGGGTCAGTGGATCAGGCGTGAATGAACACACACACACACACACACACACATTTGTGCAGACGTTCGTGTGTCCGTTTCAACCTGATGATGATGATGATGATGATGAAGGAGGAGGGACGACGCGTGATCGTCCGTGGGTTCGTCCTTGCGGAGCTCTTAATCCGTCGCTAATCTGCCCGCGCGCGAGGACAAGTTACTTTCTAATTTAACGGCCCGTTACTCAGACGTGAGTGTGACGTTTTCACCGTTTTCACCGCGTGCACACTTGCTCTGTTGCTTCCCTCCGGTTTCCGGTAATCAAAGACCAGTCGTTGTAGCCCAGGTGTTGACAGGTAGTTTAGCCGTTAAAATAATCTAATTTACAGGTAACGCACGTGACACAGCGTCACCAAAACGGTTTCATTTAAGTCAGGGCTTCCCGTACAGATGAATAAAATGTCAGATAGTGCTTGTGGCCCGTTACATCAAGCTAACAGCTAGCCAGGAGTAGCATCTGTAGCGGGAGGACAAAGATACGACAGATTGCGTTCGCTAATTTCGGCAGATTAAAAATAAACAACGTAACCCTACAAACCACACAGAGACAAAACTCGACTCGACTGTTACAAGGCGTGAGGAGGAGCGTAGTCATCAATTCGGCGTCCACAGATACGCGGCTAAAGCGGGTCGTCCAACAGAAGAGCAAAAAAAATCTCACTAACGTTCCTCCACAAATGTTCGCCGCCACCGCCCTCCAAATCCGCAACGTTCAACGTTTAACATGGAGGTTTCGTCCACGTCTCCACTGAAAGCGCATGTTTACATTTCACAAGACATGTTTCACAGACGCGAGACAAAGCTGCTTTTGCCGAGAAACAGCCCGACCCGACACGGACACATTTGTGAATGGAGTTCGGCGTAAAAGCGACCGCGACGGCTACCAACCGTTAGCTAACCCCACGCTAGCTAATTTAGAGCCGCCCGCAAAATGTCTTACCTTGTACAAACTGAACACCGCGAGGTTAGCTGGATCATAGAGGCATCCGGTTTAATGTCTCAACTCCCGGTTCAAGGCTCCGAGACGCGGCGATATTAGCCCCGGGAGCAGCGAAAGTATCGGATCCCGCCACGGCCGCCGGGTCGCTGCTTCTTCTTCTTCTTCTTCGTGTACGCCGCTCTCTGCCAGAGGACATTGGCTGTTTCCTCCTTCCAGGAAATGAGCGCAGACGTGATGATGCTTTCGAGGTCCCGCCCAAAATCCGCCTTTCGAGTGGTAAGTAGCTAATCCCGAAAATGATTTGAGTCAGTTATTAACGGAAAAAACTCTAAATAAAGGTGTTTTTTTAAATGAGGGAGTTAGCGTGTGTGTTTGCAAATTCACATAGAGTCAAAAACAAAACAAAAACACGGTATTTCTACGGGATTAAAAAAAAAAATTAAAATAAGGTGAATTGGTAGACTTGAGGAATGTTCAGTTTGGTCCTTAAACGTCTCAGCAGCTGCTTCCTAACATATTTATACGGTATAATCATCTCATTACGTTTTTATCCAAAAATGTATAACTTCACTGAGTCAACCACGCTAAACTGTGATTTAGATTTTTCAGACAGTTCGTAAATGCAGCATTTATGGTAAGCGCTTCATTTAAATCATTAAATCAGATTTGCGTTTCAAACGGACCTGTGTTGCTCTTTATGACAAGGTTTTTACTACAGGGCAGAACCTGTACCAGAGGTCTGTGGGAGTATTTTAATACTTACATAAAAGTACAAATACACCAGTAGAACTGCTCCACTACAAGTAAAAGTCCTTCATTCAGAATCCTACTTAAATGAATTGATCCAAAACAACTGGACTGTAGAAATTTAGTTACTTGATATTATTGATTCAGATTTTATTTTATCATTTATGAAGATATAAAAAAAGTGAACAAAAACATTGAATTTCATTTATTTATTTTGCTACAGGCAGCAACACCTTGCTGACATCACGTACCGTAACAAATCCCTGACAGGTACAAACTCTTTTCCCCTCAACCGTCCCCACGTGTCCTCGGAGAGCATCTGTACATATCTGCTGTCAGGTAAAGCGACACACGTAAGAACAGGAGCGACAGGCTTTTCATACAACAGAAAAACAGCCACCGTTATTGGTCAGAACCTCTATGAACCGAGCAGCTCGTAAAATCGTTTTTTCCCTTTTACCTTCCTGACTGGTTCCTTTAAAGTCTTTTACCTGGATACTGAAAGACTTATTTCATGAATATCACATATCATAGTAGCATCGGTATTATGATTTCAATGCCCACCCTCCATCCCACCTGTGGCTCACTGATACACAAACACCAATGGTCTGTTAATGACTTAAAAAAAAAGAATAACAAAAAGATAACTTGCGTTACTTCAGGAAAGATTATGAAGGTACTACATCTAACAGCTATCAGTACTCTAACAGTTTCATCCATATCTGCTCGGGCCGATTTATCTGCCCAGCACGGTGGCCAGCAGCGCCATCCGGATGTACATGCCGTTCTCCGCCTGACGGAAATACGCCGCTCTCGGGTCCGTGTCCACCTCCACGCTGCGAGGAAATAAAGAGTTTCAGCTCAGCACGGGGGGAGTTAACACACGACCGGTGAAAGAATCAAACCTCTCAAATGCGGTGGGTTCAAGTGCTCAAGGGAAGGTAGGGAAAAACAACCTTCATTAGTTCGAATTATGCACGATATGCTTTGGAAACAAAAAGGAGACGAGGTTCCTTCTGGACTCCGGTGTGACCAGTTGGGATTTTACCTGATTTCGTTGACCCTGGGCAGCGGATGCATCACCACCATCTTCTTCTTGGCCACGGTCATGATGTGAGGCGTGAGGATGAACTGACCGAAACACTGAGAGGAAGAGAAGCGGCTGAGTGGATGTGGAGATTCGTCAAATTAAAAAAAAAAAAAAAAAAAAACGCATCGTTTACTTGTTACTTACAGCCTTGTACTCCTCCTCTGATGCAAACCTCTCCTTCTGGATCCTCGTCATGTACAGGACGTCGGTCTCGGGCAGAGCTTCTTCGATGCTCTCAAACTCCTCCTGCGAGCGCGAGAAAAAAAAAAAAATCGTTTATCCTCACTGTACCGCCTCAGACGTCTTTCAGGTCCTCATTTTTCGCGTCCCCACCTGCTTGATGCCCTTGGAGGCCACGTAGCTGATGATCTCTGTCGGCATGTGGAGGTTTTTGGGGGCCACGTAGCGCAGCGTGATGCGGTACTGCGTCAGCAGCTTGGCGAGGGAGTGGACTGTGCGGCCGTGCTTCAGGTCGCCGACCATCGTTATCTGACGGGAAACCAGAGACGACCCGAGTGAGAACGCTTTCCCGCGGCTCGAGGAGCGCGATGTGGACTCCGCCCCTCACCGTCATGCCGTTGACCGTCCCCAGCTCCTCTCTGATGGTGAAGACGTCCAGCAGGGCCTGGGTCGGGTGCTCGCCCACGCCGTCCCCGGCGTTGATCACGGGCTTGCGGCAGTGACGGGATGCGCTCTGAACGCAGCAGACGGAGAAGGAAGACAACGGGAATGAAAACCGGCTCGATTGCGCGATCTTAAAATCCCTGGGCCGCCGGGGGACCCACCTCCACGGCGCCGGGCATCGGGTGTCGGAGCACCAGCACGTCAGCGTAGCAGCTCATGGTCTGGACAGAGTCGGCCAGCGATTCTCCTTTCTGCGTGGACGAGGTGGATTCGGAGAAGTGGACGACGGAGCCGCCCAGACGCTGCATGGCGGCGGCGAAGGAGCTGCTGGTGCGGGTGCTGACCTCGTAGAACATGGACGCCATCACCCTCCCCTGCACGGTAAAAAAAAACAGGAAGTGCCGACTGAGTCGTGCGGTGGATTTACAGACAGACAGCAACGACGACGACGACCCACCTTCAGGATCTCCAGGCTCCGCTCCCTCTGGACCATCAAACGCAGAGTGTGGGCGACGTTGAAAAGGTGTGAGATCTGAAACACGCAGAAGAAGAAGAAGAAACTGAAGCACGATGATGAACGCAAACTCAAACTTCTGTGAATAAAACACACACACACCTGCTCTTTGCTGAACTGCCTGACGGACAGGATGTGCTGGCCGATCAGCGGGTGCAGGAAGGGGGACGTCTGGAAGTGGGACGCCGGCCCCGCGGGCATCTGACCCGGTCCGGACTGAGGGGACAGCAGCCGGGACAGGGGAGGGGGGTGGCTGTAACCGTCGCCGGCCGCCGGGAGCATCACCATCTCTGCGGGCGGCAGAAAGACACAGATCCAAATCGGTTCTAGTGGTCAAATGCAGAAAAAGTTGACCCTGTTGCATTCTGGGAGTTGTAGTACCTGGAGGGAAGCCGGGGTCAGAGGAGCGGTGGGTGCGGGGCGGCAGCAGGTAGCGTCCCTCGGCCGCCGAGCGGCGGGGGCTCGGCGCCCGGGTTCGGACCGAGCCTTCACGGGGAGGAGTCGGGCGAAGGTGCTCCGGAGTCTGGGAACACAACAACATCTGTTCACGTGACAGCACTCGCACAACTCACACACACACACACACACACACACACGTTACATTAGAGGGTTAAATACCATGGGGCTTTCTTTAACCGACTCAGGAGGCACGGAGGCAGCAGGCCACGTCTTCACGTCTTCACCGTAACCTGGAGGGACCAACACCTGAGGGGGGAGGAAATTGTGAGTCCACGCAGCCCCTCAGTCAGCAGGTGTGTGTGTGTGTGTGTGTGTGACCGCCCACCTGTCCGTCGATGTAGGCCACCTCTCCTCGCAGAACCACGCGCCGGACTTTGCCCTTCACCTTCAGACCCTGGAAAGGCGTCCACTTGGACTTGGTGAACTGCATGGCCTGAGGGATGACCCACTCCTGCTCCAGGTCCACCTGCAAACCCAAGACCAGGAAGAGGGACCAGGAAGTGACGCGACGGCCGAGTCGGTTTACGCTTCAGTTCGGCGGCCGTGCGTGTCGGCGCGTACCTCCACGTAGGTGTTCTCCTGGACGGGCAGGTTGAAGATCTTGCGCGGGTTGTCATAGAGACGCCTGATGATGTCATCCAGAGTCAGGCGGCCGTCGCTGACGGCGGTCAGCAGCAGCGGCAGCATGGTTTCCAGGCCGGGGTAGCCCGGAGGAGGACGCTCGCTGTTCTTCTCCTCGACGGAGTGAGGAGCTGAGAAACATGTGAACATGTCAGATGGAAGACACCGGATTATTGCGAGCGAGCGGCGGCGGCTCACCGTGGTCCGTGGCGAAGCAGTCGACGATGTCCAGGTTTTCCCACAGGGCGTCCATGTCCTCGCGGGTCCCCAGCATGGGCCGGACCTGCGCGCGCCCGTCGCCGATGTCCGGCACGTTGTCCTCGCACAGGAAGAGGTGGTGAGGCGCCACCTCGCACGTGACCTGGATGCCCTTCTGCTTGGCGGCGCGGATGATCAGGATCTGACGGGAACAAAAACAAACCGACCCCCCGCGAGTTACAGCGGGACAGTTCCACACAGTTATTTAAAAAAAAAGTGAAAACGTAAAAACCGTCCCACACCTCCTCCTTCTTGGCCACGTGGCAGATGTGGACCGGGCGCTGGTACAGCTGAGCCACCATCAGGATGGCGGCGACCGTCTGCTTCTCGGCGTGGGCCACGATGGGCATCTGCTTGGGCCACTTCTCAAAGTGCTGCGAGCAGAACCGGACCGGACCGGACCGGAGTCAGTTCACCTCAGAGAAGGGGGGGTGGGGGTTTTCGTATGTAAGTTCTGGAGACGCGCGACCCGGCGTACCTCCATCCAGAGAGACACGTTGTCCATCTTGAGGGTGGAGTAGGTGTCGTTCAGGTACATCTTCAGGCCGGCGGCCTGGCCCGCGATGGACGGCAGGATGGCGGCGTTGTCGGAAGCGGCGCCCAGGTACAGGGCGTAGTCGCAGCGGCAGCCCGCTTTGGCCAGCTGAGGATACGAAACGCCGGATTACACGTCACGAGCCGACGCTCGGTTTCACCCGCGGGCGAACAGAAGCCGGGCGTACCTTCTGCACCAGCGCCAGCGTGCCAGCGTCGGTGACGGCCGGGGACGTGTTGGGCATGGTGCACACCATGGTCACGCCTCCCGCCAGAGCGGCCGCCGTGCCGGAGGAGAAGTCCTCCTTGTGCGTGGCTCCGGGCTCGCGCAGGTGAACGTGGACGTCGATCAGGCCTGGAGGTCGACCACAGAAGAAGCCGGTTCAGGACGAGTCCGTCACACGATTCTCAGTGTATTCAGGTTTCGTTTGGACCTGATGAAACCACCGGAGGGCGCGGGGACTCACCAGGGAGACGGACCAGCGTCTGGGACGTCATGCTGTCGATGTGCGTCTTCACCGGCGGAGTCCTGCCGATCTGACGAAGAGCCTGCAACACGCCGGGGAACCGCCGGTGACCCACAGCCTCTCACAGCGAGGTTTTTAATCCGAGCGAGGAGAACAAGTTACCTGGACGAAGAGCTTGGTGCACTTGATGTCGATGATGAGCGGGACGGAGTAGTCGACGGCCATGCGCCTCGTCCTGTAGCCCTTGGTGACGAAGGAGGAGAGCCTGCGGCCGCCGCTGTTCCTCATGGACAGGTTGATGACCAGGTCGAAGTGGTTCTCCTCCAGGTAGTTCATGATGCTGCGCTGCTTCTCCTTGGTGGGACACTCGCTGTCGTCCTCCTCGAACGGCCAGTCCACCGCCGTCACCTGGAGGAGGAGGAGGAGGAGGAGGAGGTCAGAGGTCATGGTTTTTCTACCCTGCGTGTCCGCGGGCAGGCGAGCGCTCCGTCACCTTGACGCCGTGCTCCGTGTAGAAGTCGGCGGTGCCCAGGCTGGCGTAGAGGTCGTAGCCCAGAGACTCCAGAGCCTGCACGGTGGGCAGCAGCTCGCTCTTGTTCTGCAGACGCACAAAACAGGAAGAGGACGCAGCGATAAAACACAACCGCTTCCTTTTTTGCAGAAAATGATAAATCCATCCGCTTCCTGAGTTGTGTTGATTTGTTCTCGGCTCAGAAGATGAAGCCCGTGTGTTCATCAAAACACAAGTGATGGATTTGTTTGGATCCGGACGCACCTTATAGCTGCCGATGGACAGCAGGATGTTCTTCTTGGGGATCTTGAAGCCGGTGGAGAGCATGGCCTTGAGGTACGCCTCGTACCTGTTCTCCCCGAAGCAGGCCACCTCCCCGGTGCTCGTCATCTCCACCCCCAGCACCACGTCGGCGCCGGCCAGCCGCGAGAAGGAGAACTGGGGAACCTGGAGCGGGAGGCGGAGGAAACGCGTGGCGAGTTTGTCCCAACGGGCGGAGGGGGGACAAAAATTTTTTTAAAAAAGGTGGCGATCGTTACCTTCACTCCCACGACCCCCTTCCCTCTCATCAGGCCCACGGGCTCCACCTCCTCCCCCATGATGGCCTGGGTCGCCAGGGCAACCAGGTCCACGCCCAGGGTCTTGGATATGAAGGGGAAGGAGCGCGACACTCGGACGTTGCACTCGATGACCTTCAGCTGGTCGTCCTGCGGCAGAGACAACGCGGCGGTGACGGTCGGTTCGTCGCCGACGGAGCCGGGCGAACGCCGCAACGCGTCCTCACCTTGGCGATGAGCTGCAGGTTGAAGGGTCCGGTGACCTGCAGCTCCAGGCCGATGGCGTGCACGATCATCTTGATCCTGTCGATGGTCTTCTGGTTGAGGTCCTGCGGCGGCGTCACCAGCGTGGCGTCGCCGGAGTGGACGCCGGCGTTCTCCACGTGCTCGGACACGGCGATGGCCATGACCGTGCCCGTCGCACGCCACCGCGTCCACGTCGATCTCCTGGAAAACGCAACGCAGGTTGGATTCTGATCTGATCTCAGAGCTCGTCTTCGACGTCCCAGGTTTTTTTTTTTGTTTTCCAAACCTTCGCCTCCTGGATGAACTTGGAGATGACGACGGGGTGTTCCTTGGACACGGCCATGGCGTTGCTCAGGTATTTCTCCAGGTCGCTGTCGCTGTAGGCGACGTTCATGGCGGCTCCGCTGAGGACGTAGGAGGGACGGACGAGGCAGGGGTAACCCACCGTCTCGCAGAACTTCACGGCCGACTGGAGCCGGAGGAAACAGGGGAAAAAAGCGTTAAAACAACACGGATTACACTTTTTTTTTTTTTTTTTTGGACGATATTCCGGTGTAATCCCGGCCCGCCGCCGCACCTCCGTGTCGGAGAGCTCCTTCCACTGCGGCTGGCTGATGCCGATGGTGTCCAGCATGCGGGAGAACTTGAAGCGATTCTCGGCGCAGTCGATGAACTCGGGCGACGTTCCCAGGATGCGGCACTGCTGGCGGTGCAGCGACATGGCGATGTTGTTGGGCAGCTGGCCCCCCATGGACAGGATCACGCCCTCCGGGTTCTCCCTCTCGTAGATGTCCATCACCACCTGGAACGAGGACCGGAGACCGCGAACTCAGTTCTCGCGCCTCGTCTCCTAAATCTAAAAGCCGGAGCTCGACGTCACGCTGCGGCGCCTCACCTCGAAGGAGATTTCATCGAAGTAGAGGCGGTCGCACATGTCGTAGTCGGTGCTGACGGTCTCGGGGTTGTAGTTCACCATGATGGTCTTGTAGCCCATCTGCGGGACAAAGCGGTTAAATGAAGCGTCCGCACATCTACGACAGGAAGTAGCTCGACGCCGGCGTACCTTGCGGAGCTCCGTGATGCAGCCGACCGCGCACCAGTCGAACTCCACGCTGCTGCCGATGCGGTACACGCCGGAGCCGATCACCATGACGTGCTGCTCGCTGAAGCTCAGGTCGTTCTCCGTGCCGTGGTAGGTCAGGTACAGGTAGTTGGTGTGGGCGGGCCACTCGGCCGCCACCGTGTCGATCTGCTTCACCACGGGCAGGATGGACCAATCGTGGCGCAGCTTCCTCACCGCCAGCTCGGTGCTGCGGGGGAGGGGGGGGCGGAAACCAATCGCTTCTGTTATAACTTTATTCATAACGGGTTCTCGTGACGAAAACGGTCTGCGTGGACTCGAACCTCTGCACGGCCAGCGCGATCTGCTTGTCGGAGAAGCCCAGCTGCTTGGCCTTTCGCATCACCTCGGGAGGCATGGCGCTCTCGTCCTGGAGAGAGAGAGCGGACGAACGAAGTTAGCACGAGGCCGCCGCCGCCGCCACCGCCGGGTCGCCCGCCTCTCGCCGACCTCACCTGGTTGTAGGTCTCCAGCAGCCGCTCGTGGTCGGCGATGTTCTTCATCTTGTGCAGGAACCAGCGGTCGATCTTGGTCAGCTCGTACAGCTGGTCCACCGTGTAGCCGGCTCGGAACGCCGCCGCCAGCACGAAGATGCGCTTGTCCGTGGGAATCTGCAGCTCCTGGCGAGGAGGAGGAGGAGGAGGAGGAGGGCAGTACTTCAGTAAATGGTACACGTGTCACAACTAAAGAAAACAGCAAAGATGACTCAGCAGGTTTTACCTTTTCAGAGAGGGGCTTGATGGTGTGGTCGAAGCCCACGCAGTTCTCGTCCACCATCCTCAGAGCTTTCTGGAACGCCTCCTCGAAGCTGCGGCCGATGGCCATCACCTCACCTGTCGGGAGAGCGGAGGTGAAATCGTTGCGCGGCGCCGCGCCAGAGCGCCGCTTTTCCCGCCGCCACTCACCGACGCTCTTCATGGAGCTGCCGATCTTGGTGGAGACCCTGAGGAACTTGCTCAGGTCCCAGCGGGGCACCTTCACCACGCAGTAATCCAGACTGGGCTCGAAGTTCGCCGTCGTCGAGTTGGTGACGGAGTTCCTGCGGAAAACAGCGATTTTTCAAACCACTGAAACATTCCAGAAAGAGAAAACGTGCAAACTCGTTGCGAACAAACAAACGAAGACATGTTTCCGAGCACCGTCGGCCGTGACGTACTTGAGCAGCGGCAGCGGGATCCCCAGGCCCAGTTTGGCCGCCACGTAAGCCAGAGGGTAACCTGTGGCCTTACTGGCCAGAGCCGAGCTCCTGGACAGGCGGGCGTTCACCTCGATGATGTAGTACTGAGGAAACATCACACAAACGGGTCGTATCGCACTCGTGTGTGTGTGTGTGTGTGTGTGTGTGTGTGTGTGTGTGCGTGTCCCCGCCTCTACCTGCTCCGACTCCGGGTTGAGGGCGTACTGGATGTTGCACTCGCCCACGATGCCCAGGTGGCGGATGACCTTGATGGCCGTGTTCCTCAGCATGTTGTACTCGCGGTCGTTGAGCGTCTGACTCGGCGCCACCACGATGGACTCGCCGGTGTGGATGCCCAGCGGGTCGATGTTCTCCATGTTGCACACCTGGACGGGAAGCGCGGACACTTAAAAAAAAAAAAAACAAAACAAAACGCCAGGTTGTTTGGTTTTTGGCGGCGAGCGCTCACTGACCGTGACGCAGTTGTCGTAGCTGTCGCGCACGACCTCGTACTCGATCTCCTTCCAGCCTTTCAGCGACTTGTCCACCAGCACCTGGGACGTGTGGGAGAAGGCCGACGTCACCAGCGACGTCAGCTCCTCTTTGTTGTTGGCGAAGCCGGATCCCAGACCGCCCAGGGCGAACGCCGAGCGGACCAGGACCGGGTAGCCCAGGCGTTCGGCGGCCGCCACCGCCTGGCGGAGGTGAAGAGGCGGGTTAAGACGCTGGAAGTGGATTTTATTTTATTTTTTAAAATTCAGACGCCGTGTTTTCGCCGCCTCACCTGCTCCACGGACAGCGCCGCCTCGCTGGGAGCGACGTGCTCGTTGATCTCCTCCATCTTCTCCACGAAGATCTTGCGGTCCTCGGTCATCTCGATGGAGGCCACCGGCGTTCCCAGCACCTTCACCTTGTACTTCTCCAGGACGCCCAGCTTGGTCAGCTCCACGCCGCAGTTCAGCGCGGTCTGGCCGCCGAACGTCAGCAGGACGCCGTCGGGGCGTTCGTTTTTTATCACCTGACAGAGGGGGAGGACGTGCGGCTTTCATTCCTGTTCAATACTCACAAAAACTTTCACCGTCCTGGAGTTTCAACATTCCCGCACAAGAGCGAGGGCGCCGCCCGGGCGCCAGCGTTACGCCAGAGAGGAACCGTACCTGCGTGACGTAGTCCGGGGTGATGGGCAGGAAGTAGACCTTGTCGGCCAGGCCTTTGGACGTCTGGACAGTGGCGATGTTGGGGTTGATCAGCACGGTCTGGATGTTCTCCTCCTTCAGAGCTTTAATCGCCTGGGAAACAAAAACCACAGCACGTCAGCTCACGACATCCAAACCAGAACTCTAACAAAAGAAGTTGACGGACCTGAGACCCGGAGTAGTCGAACTCTCCGGCCTGGCCGATGGACAGTCCTCCAGAGCCCAGGATGAGGACCTTCCTGGGGCGGAACACTTCTTCAGGCTTGGGGGAACCGGGGAAGGTGAGACGATCCATGAGACGCTGCTTCACTGAGGGAAACAAACGGATTCAAATGTGATGAAACCACGACGACCGTACGAAGCATCGGCGTGAGAATAAACCGCTCTGACCCGATTTGGTCGCGCCGCCGTCCTTGTGCTCCCTCACGGTGTCGAGGAAGACGTCGAACAAGCCGACCAGGTCCGTGGGCCCGGCCATGTGCTCCGGGTGGAACTGAACGCTGTAAAATATTAAAATTTTAAAAAAAAGTCACCACGTAATTTCTCCACAGACCCCGGGGGCTCGGCCCGGCGGCGTTACCTGAACAGGGGCTGCGTGTCGTGCACGATGCCCTCGTTGGTGTGGTCGTTGGCGTTGGTGAAGAGGACGTCCCAGTCCCGCGGCAGCGTGTCGGGGTCGACGGCGAACCCGTGGTTCTGGCTGGTGATGAAGCAGCGGTCCGTCCCCTGGTGGATGCACGGCTGGTTGTGGCCGCGGTTACCGTACCTGAGACAAAAGGACCGGGGTCACACGCTTTTACAGACATGTTTTATTTACATATAAGCTCTTTAATCCTGCGTGTCGGACGTGCAGCGGGAAACGCTGTAAATTATCTTTCAGTGTGAGTTTCACCCACAATCCCACAGTCCAGACACCAGCCGGCTCATGGGAACATTCCCTGCACATCCTGACCTTCACGCCGAGCCTGATAAAGCGGCGGACTCTCAGGGGAACAACTCCCTGACCCCGATGCGAGGAGCAGGACACACACACACACACACACACACACACACACACACACACACACACACACACACACACACACACACACACACACACACACACACACACACGTCTTGTTTGTTTAGTCTCTGTTATGAAACGGGCCAGTCGGTCCGACGCTCCGGTACTGAGACTGCTGAGAACAGCGAAAACCTGCGCTTCACATCACAACTCTCCCAAAGACGGAGCGGGGGTGTGAAATGTGTGTGTGTGTGTGTGTGTGTGTACTGACTTCATCTTGTAGGTCCGGGCTCCGATGACCAGGGAGAGCAGCTGGTGTCCGAGGCAGATCCCGAACACGGGCTTGGGGCGATCCACGCACACCACCTTCCTCACGTTGGCGATGGTGGCCTGGCAGAGCTGAGGGTCGCCGGGGCCGTTGCTGATGAACAAACCGTCGAAATCTAGAAAACAACAACAACAACAAAAAATAAACACAAAACAACAACAATGTGCGTGTTACCGGGGATAAAAGTGTAAAGTCTCAGGTCGGATTCTTCAGATTTTAACTCGCGTCACCGGTCGCTGGAGTCCCGCAACCCCCCCACCCCCACCAACACCACCCGTCACTGACCGGTGCTGTCCAGCGGGTGGTCCCAGGGCACCACGGTGACGCGGGCCCCCCTCTCAGCCAGGCAGCGGATCTGGTTGTACTTGATGCCGCAGTCCACCACCGTGACGCCGCAGGTTTCCACTGGGGTTGAACACTCGCGGCTCCTGAAGACGACGGAGGGGAAACGGGGGAGAGTTGTGTTGTGGGACAGTAAGTGTGTGTGTGTGTGTGTGTGTGTGGGGGGGGCTACCTTCATGGAGACCTCTTGGACCAGGTTCCTCCGGTCAGGGTTGTCGAAGGGGACGTTGTCCTCGGGGGTCCCGTCCACCACCAGCTTCCCCAACATGGTGCCCTTCTCTCGGATCTTTTTGGTCAGACGGCGGGTGTCGATGCCTGGGGGGAGGGGGGGTGATCAATCATTGGTTTGGTCATCATCGGTTTCACGTATTGATCAGTATGTTTTCTGACCTTGCAGCCCGGGGACGCCCTGCTCTTTGAGCCACTGGTCCAGAGACTTGACCGAGCTCCAGTGACTGGGACTCTCCGCCAGCTCGCCGATGATCAGGGCCGCGGCGTGGACCTTGGACGACTCGAACCACTGGGCGGCACGAGAAAACGCACGTCGGTACGAGCACTCGACTCTGGACGATTACATTACCGCGTTCTAATGCGGCCGCTCACTTTGCTCAGTCCGAAGTCGCCCTCCTCGTCCGTGGGAACCCCGTAGTTGCCCACCAGGGGGTAAGTGAGGGTGAGCAGCTGGCAGCGGTACGACGGGTCGGTCAGCGCCTCGGGGTAGCCCACCATGCCCGTCTGAAACACTGAGCGCACAACACGGTCATCAGCGCACAATCCACACACACACACAC
The DNA here is from genome assembly GCA_016785225.1 of Psettodes erumei. Classification (NCBI taxonomy): domain Eukaryota; kingdom Metazoa; phylum Chordata; class Actinopteri; order Pleuronectiformes; family Psettodidae; genus Psettodes; species Psettodes erumei. Next base: position 536,044 of record JAFBJZ010000628.1, on the reverse strand, counting down.
ACACACACACACACCTGCACAGGTGTTCTCAACACAGGTCAACTTTCAGAAAAGTCGCATCATCACACGTTCGTGCACGCTGACGTCACGGGATGAGTCATCAGTGCGCGTGCGGTTTGGAAAAGGGACAGGATGTGAACCCACACCGGCCGGCTGACGTTTTTAATCGACAGGTGTGTGAATGCGGTTTGGTGTCCAAGCGGAGGTTGGCGCTTTACAACAGCACTCCGTCATGGCGCGCGCGCGCTCTCTCACACACACACACACACACACACACACACACACACACACACACTCACTGCATGCGTCATTACACGTTCACATACAAACGAAATACAGATGGAAATAAAAGTGGGCTAACTGCGCAGGTGTTTTTTTTTTTTTTTGTGAGACCCGGATGAAGCAGCAGAACTGAAATGAAGTTGTAATTTAAGCTAATACTTCAAAGTGCTTACCAACTTCTCCCGACACTGACACATCTGCACCAAAAAGGCGGCCCCTGAACGTCGCTCCGTCCTCCAAAATCAAGGTTGCCATCTTTGCCATTTTTTAAATTTTTTAATCCAGGTAGCTAATGCTAACGCTACTGATAGCGGAGAACCGAGGGATGTTTGAGCGCGGTGATGAGCTCCGGGTCTCCACGTGAAACTCACGCCGCGAGGAGGAAGCAGGAAATGCAGAAAAAAGTCCTTTTTAGCTGCAGATTTTACCGCCGGGCCGAGATGTACCGGCGTCTGAGTCGATACCGCGCACACCAGGGGGCCGAAAAACCCAAAAGGGGAGTTTGGTGAGATAGTTAGCCGGATAGTCGGACGAGACGATGGAGGCAAAGTGTTCCACACGCGCCGCCAGCCGCGTGGAAGTCGGCCCGAGGTTTGGACCGGCAAGTTTGACGCAGCCACGCTGCCGCGTTTCCGTTACGAGACTTCACAATAAAAGCCCGTACACGCTACCGTGGCGTGTGCTACCAGTGACGTCGATATTTCTAAATGCAAAACAACCGCAGAAACACTCAAAGACACACAAAATGGCTACAGAGAGAGGCAAAATAGTAAGAAAGAGGCAATAGAGGATTACAGAAATGTAGACGGATAAAATTTATATTTTTCATAACCTGTTCGGAATGAAACGTGGATAAATTATAAGCGTTAGCTTGATTAAAATGGGCTTAACAGTCTATGACGGATGCATATAACGACGAGCCTGAACGTAACGTAACGTCAATGAACGTTTCAACTCCGCGCATGCTCAGTTGGGGCGCTTCGCTGGCGGGGCCCTAGCAACGGGGGTGAGTCCGTAGCAACCGGCGACAGCGACAAGTTCGTTTTGTCAGCGGTGGAGCCAGACTGCTAGCTGAAGCGTTTACAAATATAATAATCAAGTAATAAAGTAAGTAATTAAGTAAAGTAACTAATAAAGTCGGCACATTTATTAAATACGAGAGTGCAGAGCGTTAAAAATGGGGGACGAAGCACAACCGACTCGTCCCAAACGGGTTTTTGTCAGCGACGTCGACAGCTACTCCTCCCAGCACATCGCAAAGGTAACGTAAACATAATGAAGCTGTAGAAAATGGCGTTACACCTTATTAAGGTGTGCTCTCAGTGTTCGTCTGACCCACTTCCACAGTTTCTATCGACATACGTTGCCGGGGAGACGTCCGAAGAAGAAGAAGACGAAGAAGAAGCCGAGGAGACTTCCGCCCCCACTCGAGGTGATCCGGCCTTCCAGGTCGTGGGAACCGTGACCTCCTCCTACAGCAATGAAAAGAAAAGCTTTCTGCTGGAGCAATATACGGTGAGTCCGGCATCAACTGACGGTTTGTTTACAAAAACAAGACGTGGTGCCTATTGCTTCCGGGTTTACTGACCGTGAAGGAGATAACCTGAGTCCCCACTGAGCAGATCAACTATTTCGGTTAAGTGTCAGTTATCCAACCACCATATTATGATCGCGTCCTCTTCGTGCATGACGATGCATAATAAAAGGCTTTCCATCCCCCTCGGCAGTCCCCCGCCCGAGACGAGCTCCTCCAGCACCTGATGGAGTGTGACGTGGTTGTGTACAACATCTCAGACAGTGCAACACAACAGCAGGTCGACGAGGCCACGTGGGCGATCACAGGTAGGGGAACGTCTCATTTATACCTGGATCTCTTAAAACAGATTGCGTCATCGCTTATCCCATAAGCCAATAATTTGGCTGAAATAATAGGATTAATTTTGTTTCCTTTGCAACAAACAGCCCTCAGCGCTGAGGTGGAAAACTTCAAGTCTCGGAAAATGTTCGTGCTGGTCTCGACAGTGATGACCTGGGCCATGACCAAGCCGCAGAATCCGGTGAGCCTAAGGGAAAATGAAGGCGAGCTCTGGACTTGTCCTGTGCATAAAAGAAATAATCATAATAACCAGCGTGATTGTGATTTCTCTCTCCAGGAAGAAACAGATGTTGTGGTAATAGAGGAGGAGTTCAGGAGGAGAAGGCCTCATCCCAGTTTCAAAAACCACAACAATCTGGAGAAGCTTGTGCTCAAACTGGGCCGAGTGGTGAGTGGATTAATGGGATGAAAATCCCAATATCCTCCAACAGCACAGTAACGGTTCATGGCGTTTTAATAAGAAGCGTGTGACTCAACCGTCTTTACAGAAAAAGTCCAAACTCGTCAGTTACGTTATAGCTGCTGGGCTTCAGTACGGAAAGGGAGAGAACCTCTTTCACTACTTTTTCAAGGTATATGTGAAGATAAGAAACATAAAAAGACGCAGTATACTGCGTGTCTGTCTTTATACTTCATGTACAGCTTGTACCGTCCTCTTCCAACAGGCGTCTTGGCTGATGCAGACTCCAGAAGTTCCCGTATTTGGACAGGGCGCAAATCACATCCCCACGATTCACGTGCGCGACCTCGCAGGGTAAGTTTGTGTGGAGTAAACTTTATGTGTACACGTTTATGTACACGCGGACGCACGGAGCCGGACCGACCGTTCCCTTTTCCAGAGTCATTCAAAACGTCATCGAAGCGAGGCCGAAGTCAAAGTACGTCCTCGCTGTCGACGAGTCCGCCAACACGTTGGAGGATATTGTAAAGGTAAACATGAGATATTTTTGTGTCGTGTACTTGTTTTGTAGTAAACAGGGGAGGTTCTGGTTTGGACCTTTTCATGATACAAAAGGTTCTGTCTCTGACTCTGAACCAGATGATCAGCGAAACACTCGGACCAGGGAAAATTAACAAAGTCCCAGAGCAGGAGGTCGACATGAAGGTTTTTAAGGTGAAGCGTGACACTTTTTCTTCCTTTTACGTGGATCTACATCTCCGTCATCTCCACTCACAACTTGTTTGTTTGGAGCTGCAGCGGTCACAGCACGTTCCGTATGAAACCGACCGCCCCGTTGATCGTCGATTGCGTGTCGTTGCAGCCGGAGGAGCTGCAGTGCCTGAGCGTCGACCTCCGCATGGAGGCGCTCGCCATAAAAGACTTCAGCCTCCGCTGGGCGTCCAAATCTGGGATGGCCGAGAACATGGAGATCCTCGTGGAGGAGTACAGGGACACCAGGCAGCTGCTGGTGAGCGCTCACGTCACAAAGAAAAACAGCTTCATGAAGAATTAAAAAGGTGTAAAAAGCTGTTTCAATTCCAGCTCACGACCCCTTTTTATCTTCTTCTCTTTTCCATCTTCGCAGCCGATTCGAATCTGCGTGGTTGGACCTCCCTCCGTGGGTAAAACCACAGTTTCTGAGAAGCTCTGCCGCCATTACCGGCTTCACCACATCCAGCTCAAAGAGGTCATCCAGGAGAAGATCGCACAACTGGTCGGTAGAGGCCGAGAATTTCACTTCCCCGCCTGACAAAGTTCATTTGTCTCTTTCCTCTTCAGAGAACAAGAAATGCATATTCACTGTTGGTTTGTCGTGTTTTTGTCGGCATATTGCAGCAGGACATCTTGAACGTAGACGAGCCCGAACACGCGGGCGAAGAGGCGGCATCCGCTGCGCGCGCACAACTGGACGACATCAACAAAAGCCTGGAGACGAACGCAGGTTAGCGACCGAGACGCACCGTTACCACGGGACCCGCTCGAAAGCCGGGCGGATCCTGCGTACGTCAGGCGTCTGCGGTCTCTCGTTTCTCCGTCAGGGCGGCTGGACGACCGTCAGGTGTGTGACATCCTGCGAGCCAAGCTGAACTCCAAGCCGTGCAGGAACCAAGGCTTCGTCCTCGACGGCTTTCCCGACACCCACGAGCAAGCGCGGCCCATTTTCCTGGGTAAGCTTCGCCCGTTCGCTTTCATCACCGTTGTTTTTGTGTCGCTCACGTGCGCGCGTTGTGCTTGTTATTGCTCAGACGAGGATGCGGAGGATAACGCTCCCGTTTACAACAAGACGATCACTCCAGGTCTGTAACGCCTCCTCACCTCCAGCCCATCACGAGAATCCGATGTTCTGCACCGCATCATCTCACTCCTGTGGGGTTTTTTTTTCAGAGCACGTCATCGCGTTGGACGCGTCCGATGACTTCCTGACCAAGAGAGTGCAGGAGCTGCCCGAACGCGTAGCGGAGGAAATGCATTACACCCAGGACGAGTTTCTCTCTCGCCTCGCGACATACAGACGGCGCGGTGCCGCCGAGGAAACCCTGCTGGACTTCTTCGACGAGCTCGAGATTCACCCGGAGCGCATCGGTACCGTCCCCGAGGCCGGACGCGCCAAGACAGAGGTGACCGAGCAGAATGTGTAAACGCTTCTGTTTCCTCCCCAGAGGTCACGGCGGACGACCCGGAGTACGCCGACGTCATGGCGAAGATCACCCGGGCGGTGGGGGCTCCCAAGAACTACGGCCTGAGTCCCGAGGAGCGGGCGGAGGAGGACAGGGAGCGGGAGGAGGAGACGAGGAGGAGGCTGGCCGCAGAGGCGGCCGAGAGGAAGCGCAGGAAGGAGGCGGCGCTGGCTGCGATGGCCGCTCAGTACGAGGAGTGGGTAAGTCCGGAGGAGCCGCGAACCCCCGAGGAGAAATGAAGTCGAATGCTCGTGTGTGACGTGACCGTCGTTTTCCCAGCAGAGGAATTTGCGCGAGGTGCAGAAGCAGGAGGACGAGCTGCAGGAAGCTCACGCCCTCCCGCTGAGGAACTACCTGATGAAGCACGTGATGCCCTCGCTCACCGCCGCCATGACCGACTGCTGCAAGATCAAACCCGAGGACCCCGTCGACTTCCTGGTGCTCCTCGCCGTTCCTCCTCGCGCCGCGTGTCGAGCAAACTGACGCGGCGCTCACTGTGTGCTGTGTTTTTGTTTTTCGCAGGCTGAGCATCTTCTACGGAACAACCAGCGAGATTAAAGGAGAAACGTTCGTGTCCAGCGCCAATCGAACAACAAGCGAAAGTGTGTAAATGTCAGAGTCTTTCTCATCAGCTTCAAATTTGCATTTGTGTACAAGTTTAAAACCGAGACCGTGGGACTTGGCTCCGGGTTTTCCGCTCATCCTCCATCTGGTCCGTGACTCAGCGGCCGCCGTGTCGGACAGTCAGAAGAAGAAACTTTCACGGTTCCTTCACGTGCGCTTTCCACGGATTAGATGGAGAAAAAAGAAAATTCTCTTCCCACATTTTCTCCCAAAAAAAAGACGAGGCTGGTGTTTATGAGACGCGCCTCTAAAAACAAACAAACAAAAATTAGATTCAGGGATTCGTGCACATGATGCCCACGCAGGTAAACAGGAAATAAGACCCCGTTTTTTTTTTTTTTTTTTTTAATCTGCACTTTCAACACTAGATGGAGCAGGAATCCCACGTAATCCCACTGCACGTGCGTGTTTCTCAGCTTCTCCCACAGGGCGCTCGCGTCATTATCGGCGTAGCGACGCATGTGTGCGAGCCCGGCCGCCGTAAAAAGGCGTCATAAAATAAGAATGTGTGTCGCACACACTTTGTTGTGGACCTGCTTTGTAGTCGGTTAGTGACTGAGGAATAAAAACTGTCTGCAGACTCGTTTACAGTCGACGGGGAATAGATCATAACAGCATTCCTTTAGTTTGTGGTCCAACGTGCAGGAACTTTGCTGAAATATTACATGTCACCTTGAAATTCTGAGATGCATGTGTGTGTGTGTGTGTGTGTTTTTTTTCATCTTAATAAGGCGACAGTGGTATGTAATAAAAAAGAAAACAGGAGTCAGCATCTTACTTTTTCCTGCGTGAGTCATTTCTGGACCGCGTCCATCGTGCAAAGTGGCAACTCAAACCCCCGCGTGTTTTCTGTTACTCTGCTCGCAAATAAGTGAAAACACCTGTGTGTGTGTGTGTGTGTGTGTGTGTGTGTGTGTGTGTGTGTGTGTGCAGGCCCGAACCCCAGCGGTTACGGAAATTTTTATTTATGTTCCAGCATCTTACGCGGCGAGCGGGGGTTGGATTAACCCAAAAAGAGAAACTAGAGAGTAAATAAATGATGACGTTCTTGTTCCCTGACGGACGGAGGTCAGCGTCCGGCCCGCCACGCTGGAAAAGCCTCTAATCCCGGAATAGGAGAGCGGAGACGACTTTCACCTGAACAAGCGAAGGGAGGAAAAGGTTTTGGCGTTGTGCGGCGCAGGGGCGTCGACCCAGGTCGCCGAAAATACAGAACCTCCAGAGTCCAAACCCGCTTCTCTGACGGAGAGACTGACTTTCCTCTCATGTGAGATTCCCGCTCATCTTGGACAAACACTGTGCACGTACAGTTTGATTCATAATAAGTGATGTGTGTGTGTGTGTGTGTGTGTGAGAAATATCCCACCTACAACAAAACGAGAGGCCGAGGACTTTTTCAAAACAAAGGTCTCTCCTGTAAAACAGTAAAATTACCCATGGTGCCAAGGGGTCTGCACACAGCTAGTGTGTGTGTGTGTGTGTGTGTGTGTGTGTGTGTGCTGGTCTCAGCTGGCCATGTTGTTATATTCACAATAACCTCTTCCACCTTTGCAGTGGTTTCTCTTCACACACACACACACACACACACACTATAAATGGAAATAGCTTGCACTGCCCCCGCGGTGGTCACCCCGACATCTGCTGGTGGTTGAAAATGTTAGAGCAGGACCACACACACACACACACACACACACACACACACACACACGTCAGGGTCGTGATTGGACAGGTACATGTAACAACCTATGTCAGTGTTTCTCTCTCACACACACACAGTTGTGCATATCTTGTCTTCACACTTTAGGGAAGTTATTATTCGACCCCATGTGTTGGCCAGATTGACATACCTCACACCAGAGGTGTCAAACACACACACACACACACACCAGGCTGCCTCGCCACTTTCATTAGCCAACAAAAGCAAACACTGCTGTTAAGTGTGTGTGTCTGCACACAGACACGCTTCGCTGTGCGTGCAAACCAGTCACCCACGCAAAAGTCCAAAAGGTCAGCCGTCGTTTGTTTCAACCAACACGTTGTGTTTCTGGCAGAGATCTTATGTTCTGAGTCAGATTGTAGGTCCGCGGCCCGGCAACAACAACACAACAACAACAATTACTGCAAAACTGTGTCAACAACACGAGAGAAGACTCATGGAATGATAAATCGTCTGAAGGCCGTTTGAATTTTCCTCGCTGGATATCAGAGATGGAAATCCTGCATATGTGAAACACACACAAGCTTTTTGTGCGTCCACAGTGTGTAGCAGTGCTGAGGACGGCTCCTTTCCGCTGTGGGTCTGACTGATGAAGACGTGCAGAGCTTCGCTTTTTTTTTAAAGCCTCGACAGCTCGAAACAACAACAACGACCCGACACTGTAATTACTGTCGTGTCGACACCCGATTCACCACAAAAACACAAATTCTGGCTGCAAACCGCAGCAGCTCAGGCCCTGAACCGCAACCTGATGAACCGGACTCCTCTTTATTCAACCTGTCACTCTTAGCTAAGTTTAAAATATATATATTTATGTACTCGTGATGTTTCCAGTCAGAAATCCACCATTTTTTTAAAAAACGGTCCTGGAGACGGGAACGGTTAAAGGTCGCACCACTTAAACGCAACGCTGAAAAACTTCACGTCGTCGCCGTCGAGTGTTTGAAAGACTAAAACGCAAAAATAAATTAAAAATAAACACGAGATTCCTTTCAGTTTGGCAACAAGGGGAGGAACAAACCGCTCGGTATTTTAAAACAAATGCAGCGTCCTGGAGTCAATTAGCGCTGCGCTGTTCTGCATCACACTGTTTAAACAACTGAAACAAAAACAAACCTCCCGCTTTTTCCATTCAAATTTCATAAGCGACACATTTCTGTGAAAATCCGGAGTTGCGGTGGCTCCGCAACTTTAGGTCCAATTATTTTGATTTTTATTCCCAGCTATGTTTATGATTGGTTATTGTGAACGCACAGCTGACGCACAGCATGTGCGCTCCTGCTGCTCAGTGTGGCCTGCGTGTGTGTGATTGTGCGTGTCTGTTTGCGTGCGTGACTTTTGTTGTAGGAGCGCCCGGGGGGACGTTGTGACATAAAACAGCCTGTTTTATTTCACTCGTCGTCAAATTAAACGCTTGAAGTGAATATGGTAAACAAGCGGAGACCGCGGGGGAAGATGAAAACTACGACTCTCCGCGTTGTGTGCGGCGCTTTAGCCCTCAACAACACAAACGTGACGCAACAGACTTCGTGAGCGACGACGAACAATGAACGATTCATCCAAAGTTTACAGCCCCGGCGACGTTTTCCCCAAAAATGCGACTGGGAGCCAGTTGAAAACATGTGATGCGTGACGCAACGCAGAAAGAATGTCCCGCAGGAAAAGTTTTTCATGAACTTCCATTATTGTGTATTTTCAGCAGATACCAGTGGATGTGAAGCTGAGCTCAGAGGACGAGTGTGTGTTTACACCAGTGTGTGGTGCAGGTGGGCGGTTGCGTGAGCGTGCGTGTTTGTGACATTATAAACATCCCGTAATTATCTCCGATTGTGACGCCTACAGAACCCACAGCTGTCACATTTACAGCGAAACGGAAAAATTCAGAAGAAACAAAAGGAGGCGAGCTGAGAAGGTGAGAGATCTTTGCGGCGTGTTCTCCGCTGCCAAGATTTGACGTGGCGTGAAGTTGAAGCAGGTTTATTCCAACCAAGGGGTGGGGCAGATGTATGGAGTTACTTTAACATGTATAATGGCCTCCATCCCTCCTCGGGCGGAGCTGCCGCCACTCGCTTGATATGAAACAGTGGAGCGTCTGCAGCTGGACTCCTGTTATTCCAAACGCAGGGAGGGAGACGAAGGTCCGGCCGTCGAGCCGTATGGAAGACGTGCGGTGTGTGTGAAGTCCGGTCCAACCTGAGCGATCCGACCCCCCGTGATCCGACCCACGGGCGTAACCGGACCGCTGGCGTCGTCACGGCTGCAACAACAAACGCGCAGTCGAAGTCGCGGTGGCGAGGAGCAACAATCACGGTATCGTGTTTCAGCTGGGAAACAAACAGTTCCTGGGTTTGGTCGACCCTTCCTCCTCCTCCTCCTCCTCCTCCTCCTCCTCGCTCGCTCTGTGGGTTCATCGACACCAAAACACCGACGAGTCGTGACACAGCGACAAAACACGAGGGATGAAAATGAACCTTTTTATTGCTCAGAAGAGGAGCAGGATGACGAAATACTGTTCCTGCATAATCGCAGCGAGACCAGAAATCTCTGTCGTGTGGTAAATCTTTGCAGAATCGCTTCGGGGCCGTCGTTTAATAAACTCCAGAGTTTCTGGAGTGTCAGAAACATTGTGCGTCTCAAACCGGGGACGTTTAACAAGTAGAAGAGAACCGAGTTTTTACCTCGGAGCTGTCACAACTCGTCCTCTCAGTTACCACAGCTGTCTCCCATGTGGCTCCCTCGTGACTCATTCAACAGTTTTGGCCCGTTTTGCCAAACAGGAAAAAGCAATGGGAGAAAACCCACCAACCCACAAAGAGACCACCATCGCGCTGCCGCTCCACGACCTCCAGCGCCAGAAGAGCTCCGGCCTGTCGGACTCGTTGTTTCGGGCGGAGCTGGAGAAGAAATGTGGGTTCATCAACAAAAACATCTCGAGAGGATCAGACGCCGAGCTCCACCTCGATGACAAGATCCCAGGAGTTTCGAGAGACGCGAGTTTGCTCCACCCTCAAACTTCTCCGTGGAGTGGTGGTGTTTTGCAAAATGAAGCTGTGGATGGTTTATTTTGCTGCATTACGACAATATCCTGTCGAGAGTCATCGTTGTTTTTCTGTTGTTCTTAACGTGTGTGTGTGTGTGTGTAAGTCGTGTCTTATGTAATGTTGTGATTCAGGCGTTGCTCATTACGTCTTCTCTCCGGCCTTCAAGCAGCAGGGAGAAGCTTTTCGTTTGGATTAGCTTAAATGAAATAAGTACTTAAAAAAACTTGAAAACCAGCCGACACGGATCCGTGTGCCAGAAACACGACGAAGGAAAACAACGTTCTCCGGCCCGTGATTAATTAATCTTCCTCTTGTTGGCCGAAGTTTCGAACACGCGGCCGCGATAATTCAGGACCCGGTTCTTTTTTTCCTCCGCAAAGCAAACAAACACGCAGCGCTTTTAATTCAGCCTCCGCGTTAAACTCACGCCCGCGTGTTGAAATAACTCGACTTCAGAGCGGCGTCTGGGGGAAGCTCGTTCTGCAGGCGAGTCATTTTCCCTGCGGCGGGAGGAAACCGGGCCGAGAGGGGAGGATTAGGATTTGGGCCGGCGCTCAAGTTAAACAGGTGAGTGCGAAGTGAAAGCGGAAAGTCTGTATTTTATATGTATGAGGCTCCTCGCCCATTTAAGTTGTTTGTACGCCGTCTTTCCACGCAGTTGTGTTGGTAAAACAGACGTTCTTACGTCGAGTGTGAAGCCTGGAGGCAATTAGCTTAGCTTAGCCTAGCCTAGCCTAGCCTAGCATTAGGATTGGTGGGAAACTGCAGCGAGAGTCTCCGAGCTCCACACACGTCAGGTGATTAACAATCTGTAAATAAAAGTGTGTGTGTGTGTGGGGGGGATTATTTATTTTCTGCAGCAGGTGTGATCCCTGCCCGCACACACACACACACACACACACACACACACACACACACACACACACACACACACACACACACACACACACACAGAATAATAGCTACCTGAGCCGGAGTGAAAGGCCAAGTGCTGTTTTCACAGCTGTCTGTGCGGTGAGCTGTTCAGGGGCCTGTCAACTCAATCGTTAGCTCACGTCTCGAATTGTGTGTGTGTGTGTGTGTGTGTGTGTGCATATAAACGTACACGTGTGTGTGTGTGTGTGTTGATGCAGGTTAGGTAATGTCTCCCGGTGCCACCTCCCACTCCAGGCAGATCCAGTGACTGAAATTACATAACCCAGAGCTGGGAGTTAAAGCGACAGAGCGGTCCTTTTGCTTTTCACCCACAGCGACCAGTAAATCTGAGAGAAGCTGTAAAAGGAAATGACCTCCATTATAAAGTTGTTATACTGAGTGTTACCATAACCCCAAATGTCAGCCGCCTGCAGCCCGCCCGTCAACAAGCGTCACCGCCGCCGCTTTAACCGGAGTCAGCGCGGTGCATCGTCTGGGAACCGTGAACCAGAAAGACGGAGCCGAAGCGAAGAAAAGTTCCCCGGACCGACCGACGTCTCCCTCACCCCCGCGTCAGCCGCGACATCACGCTGCTGAGTCAGCAGGAAGTCCCGCGTGGCGCGTTAGGCAACAAACCGTTAGCCCCGCTCCAGCTACATCACAGCTACTCAATCCACTCTGCAGCCAATCAGCGGTGCTCATGGGGAAAGGGGTGGGGGGGGGGTGTTACATCCCATCATTAATGACTTACAGTGAAAGAATAACAGGTCAATTATGAAGTATATTCCACCTGGGGGAGTCAGACCTGGCTGATGTTGCCGAAAGCACATCTGGCTGCGTGGTCGGTGCCGAGCTGGATCTGGTCTACTTCACCACAGCCGGAGAGCCCCCCCAACACACACACACACACACACACACACACACTTCACACCTCACTTCCTTTAACAAAGCAAAGAGCTGCTCTCCGTCCCTGCGCTGGAAATTATTTTATTTATATATATTTTTTTTATGCTCATTCGCCGTTTCATAAAATGACACCGCTGGTTAAACCCCAGACGGCAAAGTAAACACGCTGCCGCTTTTCAGAGTCACCCCAAGAAAAAGAGAGAGATGACACTGCAGAGGTTTCCGTCTGTCGTCGACCAACGTTTGCAGTGTTTCTCTGCGAAGGCGGCGTGTTTACAGGAGTCTAGGATTACAGATGCGGAGCCACTATAATAAGTAGAAAAACAATAATCAAGCTCCTCCAGAAAGAAAAAAAGAAAACCCCCCTCCGGTGAACTCTGGCAATATTAAAGTTCTCAAATATACCCTGAGAGCGAGCGTGCGGCGTGACGGGGCAAACCATAATGAACGGGCGGCTGCTGCCAGTTCAAACAGGCGCCGGGTCCCCCGCTCCCTTTTCCCACATTACTCAAGTGAAGCTCGACCGTGGCCGAAGACGCATCGGCATCGACATCGGCGTGTTCCTGAACCGAAAAGGCCTCAGACGGTGCTGGGTCGGCGACAGGCTCCCTACGCTCAGATGTGACCCACAGGACGGCGCAGACCTTTGTCATCATGGTTGCAAGAATAAACATGGAACAGTTACGGAAAAGGTCACAGTTCAGGTTAAAACAATTCCTTCCGTAAGGTTAACGGACCTTCAGGCTCATTTTGTAGCCGCTGTAATCAAATCTTGCATCTATTCCTCATTTGTGGTTGCTGTTACACAGTTTTGCACTTATTCCCGGTTGAACGTTGTCGTCATGTGTGTTATTTTCTCTGCTCAGCGGACGCGGTGACATCTGCGATACTGCGCATTTGTCCTCCGACGGTTTTTTTAACAACAGTCGTGGTAATTTATGGCTCCACATGTGGAAATATTTGTCCGCTGGAGGCCTCGCGCTCCACAAGTCTGACAGGAAAAAGCAGAGGAACGGCGCTCGCCAGATTGAAGGATGTGCAAAGTGAGAATACAGCGCGAGTAAATCAGATATATAGAGACCGCGTTTTCATGAAGCGGCAGCGATTTTCACGCCTTTGCTTCAGGTTTTCGGAGCAAACGACACGGGGACCGCGGGAAGAAGGGGATTTGGGCGGATTCTTGGAGGAAGTTTTTGTTGGAGATCGGGTTCCCGACATCCCACCAGGCCTGTCATGTTCCAGAACCGAGAGAGCGAGGACGAGAGAACGGCTGTGAAAGTATAATCCCACAGCACTGTCGCCGCCGCGACCTGCCGCACGAGACGTCGTCACATCTGCATCACGTTAATAATCAGAGATTGGCAGCGTATCGTGACGCTTAATCTCCGTTTTTCTGCACCCTGTACTTCCCTATGTTTCCTCTATGAACTGGAAACTGGAGGCCACATTTTTGGGGGGGGGGAGCAGTCCCACTATGTTAAGGCAACGGAGTTACAGCTACACAATCGAATATCTTTGAGTCAGAGGCTGCAGACCTCAAAAATGTAACGGGAGGGGGTTGATGTGTTTTGAATTAATGACAAAACCACTCCCTTTCCTTTGGCGGGGGCCACTACAGCTCTCTGCTTTGGTACAGTAAGATGCTGACAAGACCAAGAGTGTTCAAAAAAAAAAAAAGAAAAAAAAAAGAAAGAGCGTTTTTATTGAAGTTCAATGCAAGCCAGTCGCATTTCATTACAACACACAGGATTAGAAAAATAACATTTTTTCCCTTTTTTGTAAAACTTTTTTTTCTTTTTTTTAAATTCTGAGATATAAATGATTATGTGTTTATCATAAAACCCAAATATTCTCTTGCTTATAGTAGAAACCATGGAAAACAAACTCGAGTCGACTGCTACTTCGGTACCAACGTGGGTTTTTGTGTGTTGAATATGTTTCGTTAACCCTCCATTGGCTTTCACACCTCTTAAAGGAACAGTTCAACATTTTGTGAAGCGTTAGAAGAGAAGATTGATACTCTCGTGTCAGTGAATAAGGTACAAAGCTCGGGCTGGAGGCGATTAGCTTAGCATAAAAGCTGGAAGCAGAGGGGAACTGCTAGCCTTGCTCTCTGTAAATAAAAAAAAAGCATATGACCAGCAGCTCAAAGTCCTATAAAATGACCACGTTGTATATCATTTGTGTATTCTGTTCACAAACAAAATGTAGGGATGACAATTTGTGGTTTGCGAGGGCGTTAGTTTGTCAAGACATAGTTATGGCAAGTAACTCCCCTCAAAACCACAGTTGTTGCTTTTGCATTTTAGCAGATTTAGAAAAAAAAAGAAGAAGAAATACAACATGTTAATAAGCGAGCTTTGGACAGAGCCAGACAAGCCCTTTCCCCTTGTTCCTCGTCTTTATGCTAAGCTAGGCTAAGCTAGGCTAAGCTCCTGCTGGCTCCAGATTTATACTCCACTCTTTGTGTTGGTCAAACACAGATTGTTAAATGACAGTTTTGCCCGGTAGGTGAAAAAAAAAGCCTTCAGAGTACCTGCTCTGAAATATCAAAATACTAGCAAACCTCGTACTTTTACACTTTAAGAACCAATAAAGTGCTATCCGCCAGAAAATGATGTGTCAATGTGTACATAATGTAAAAAAAAAAGAAGGTATTTTTCCTGTACCCATTTACGAGTGCATGGGAATGTAAACCTTTGAGTGGTCTGGATGGGGAAACACCACTTTAGTCCAAATCTGTGGTTAACAGCCCTCCTACTCATTATGCCCCTTGAGGTTTTGGTGGCTTGACAACAATCTAAAAGACATTCTTTACTTTCAGTACATTCAACTAGACTTAAAATTCAATAATGGATGTTGATTTTATCTCATCGTCTTAGACGAGTTCTGTAATTCTGGTAAAAATCGAATCGCTGTACTTTTGTTATTTGTGGACTAGCAGGTGGGAAAGTCTGTTGCATTTGGGTCCCGTACAAGAAAAGACCCACCAAAATTAGCTACAGTATGAGATCCTGGTGTTGGATGAAGACCACCAAAGTCCGTCCAAAAGCAGTCCGTTTGCAGCCATGGGTACTTTCGTTTCTCATTTTCCCACAGCATTTCTGTCTGTGGCAGCAATTCTGTTTCTTAAGATCTCCTCGTCTTGGTCCTCTCGTTTCTCGTGGCCATGTTTCATCGGGGGAGGGCCTCCCCCATCTCCAATGTGATGTGTTGCATTTGTTTGTAAAGTTCTCCATTGCCTTGCACAATCCGATTCGAGTGGATTTTTGCATCCAGTCACAATGGATGATATTCCTTCAGTTCATGTCAGACATTACCATTTTCCAGGAGATCCAGGGGTTCCTGGTGGTCCAGGCGGCCCTACTGGCCCTGGCTTGCCCCTTGGTCCTGTTGGCCCAATGATGCCTGGTAGTCCTGCCTGACCCTGGATCCCCGGAGGCCCTGTGGGTCCTGGGAGCCCATCTTTACCGGAGGGGCCCATGTCACCTTTCTGGCCCCTCTCACCACGAGGCCCTGGTGTACCAAGAGACCCTTTGGCTCCTTTGATCCCGACTGCCCCTCTATTGCCACTGGGACCTGATTCACCGGGCGCTCCTTTGGGCCCGATAGACCCTTTCTCTCCGGCAGATCCACGGCTCCCTAATGGGCCTCGGTCACCTTTGCTCCCATTCAGTCCCATGGGACCTTTGGCACCGGTTTCACCACGGTTCCCTTTGGGCCCCGGAGGTCCTGGAGCACCTATTAACCAATGACATTGAGGCGAAGTTAAAAAAAAAAAAAAAAAGCGGACACATACAGTCAGATTTTATCTTCGCAGGACAATACACTCCACCTTTAAGTATGGTGAAGTTCTTAATGAGCTGTGTGTGGTAAATGTCCACAAACTTCATCTCCTCCATCACCATGGTCAGGTTCCTGACGTCCACATCCAGTTGGACGTTTAACAACATGTTCTGCTGCCTCAGGGTGTCGGCCAAGTGGAGGAGTAATACGACCGTGTCGTTCAGGTTCTGCAGTAGAAGCAAAAGAGGTCGACAACAATGAAAAACAACCACTGCCATGTAATGTTGGATTTACAGTAGATGTATTTGGCTCCCAGGCAAGAGATAACTGCGGCATCTAACAAAGCTTCTGCAAATTCTTGTGTATCTACAACCTGTAGGTCTTCTGTGTGCCTGCCCAGGCGGTTCTGGCAGGACGAGCTCTCGATGTTGATGTACTTGTACATGCTCTGCACATGGCTGACGGTGGCGTTGATGCTGGACGAGACCGTGTCGATCTCCATCTCGATGGAGTTCAGACGCCCATCCAGGGCGGAGAAACGTTCACCTGTGCGGTTCTCGTAGTACCTAAAGAGGAATCAAAGAGAATTGTATCCTGGATAATAGTCTTTGTGTGTGTGTGTGTGTGTGTGGAGTGTGTTTGGAATACCTTGAATGGTAGTGAAGGTCATGCATGTTCTCCTCGTGCTCATCCATGAAAGACGTCACATTGTCGAGCTGCATCTGCAGGTTCATCACCTGGAGAAAACGCACAAATTCTGTTTTGGAAAGTTGGTTGTTTTGTTTGATTCTTTAATTCTAAAACTGAGCTTTCCCTCCAGTGTGTAATGTTTCATAGCTTCTATAATCCCACCAACACACACACACACACACACACCTGCTGAGTTAGGTCGTAGTAGACCTCAGTGGACATGGCGATTCTCTGGTGATCTGCTATGATGTTGTTTTGGAGGAAGCGCACGGTTTGCGTGGTGCTGCTCATGTTGGACTTGATGGAGCTCAGCACCCGGCTGTAGTTCTGCCAGTCGCTGGTCAACTTCTGCAGGACCAGAGTCTCCTCATCGGCTTTCCTCTGCAGGGCGTCGATCCACATGGTGCTGGAGGACAAAGGGAAAAACACAAGACACGTGAGAGAAGCTTCGTTTGGCCGTGCTCGTCAGTCCACCACTGTAGTCCAGTCCAGACATTGCAATACATTTCCATCTGTCTCGCCCCTCAGTTTTTCATTCACCTGAGAGCCACGGTGGTGTTAACCTGCTGCGCTGTGGCCTTGATGTCGTACTGATCCTCTGCCAGAGTCTTCATCTTCTCCTCGGTTTCCTCGATCACGTCCTTCCAGCCCTCCACCCGATCCAGGTACCTCTCCAGGGACTGGTTGAGCAGTTTGATCGACATGAGGTGGCTCTGCATGTCGCGCAGCAGCTGGCTGCTGGTGCTCCTTAAAGCGGTCTGGGTTTTGGAGGCCTGGTCCAGGACCTGAAGGGAGTCCAATTGTGATGCTTCTTTTCTGTGTTTCACTTTATTACAAGTCGAACAGTTCGGGGTGTCGGACCGTCGGTCGACTCGAAGACGTCACCTGCTCTTGTCCCAGTATCATTCTCTGGATGTCTTCAAACTCTCTCTTCAGCCGGCCGATCTCTTCGCTGTACAGAGTCACATCGAGGCAGCCTGAACAGTTTGAGGTGGAACTCAGATCTGAGCAGGAGGAGGAGGAGGAGGAGGAGGAGGAGGAGGAGATCAGAGGGAGGTGAAGCACTATGGATAAAAAGCTGCAGCTGACACAGTTTAGGTCAAAGCTTACTGGTCATCTCTATCACTATGTAATACAACAACCTCCTGTGGGAAACAACGACTGGAGGTAAACAGATAATGAATAACAATATAGTTCCAGTTACTTTACCGTCTATTCCTTGCTGGACTCTGTTTATCTTCTTGTGGTAGGCGGACTCTTCCTCGGACAGGCTGTCTACCTTCCTGAACACTGGGGAGTCGATGAAGTCGAGGTTCAGGATTTTATATAAACACATAATATTATCCCGCCCAAAGTCAGGATTTACATTCCAGTACTGGAACGACGACTGTTGCACTCTGCTAAACAAAAAAACAACTGGCAGATGGTCCCAAATTCCTGCTGAGCGCATGTACTGTACATATATGATTGACATCAGCAGCACGTCGGTGCCAACAGGAACCAGGAAGTATTTTAAAAGGTGGAAGTTGTAATTTAAACCCCCTGACAACCAAAACACATAAAGTTTGTTAGCGAGCAAATGTGACCAGACCACTGATGGATGGTGCTTCAGGACATATTACCCAGGAGAGCGAACAACAACTCAGAGAGCGCGAGTTTTTTTTGTGCGTGTAAGTGCACATTTGAGAGAGAGAGTGTGATTTTTTCACGGCGTGCATTTGACTTGTTCAGCATCCCAGTGCGTGGACTCGGGGGGGGATTGATTGACGTCCGCTCCGCTGCGTGTTTGCATATATAAATGCTTCCACATGCTTCCCACGCATCCCGCCTGCTCTAATCTATTAGCTGCTGTGACGGTGATGCTGCACACGGTCCTGACAGCACTTTGTGGAAGGATGCTTCACAAGTATTTCAACAAAACGCATATACTAAACACTTACATATCTAATAAAAGCGAAGAAGAATTTATTTGTTGTGAAAGCAGCTGTTTAGCAGGGAGGGGAAAGTCAAAGCTTTGTGTTCTTTCCTTCAGCACATGCAGAGTCGTGAGTCACGGCCAAGTGCAACATCTTCTCTGTTGATACTGAAGTTTTTTTTAGCGCTTTGGTGTTGCACAGCTGTGCTGTAAGTTGACAAAAACATCGGCGAAGTGCGGTTTCTGTGTATGGAGCGTTGGAAAACAGCAACAGTGCTATGTGCGTTGGCACAGGAAGGTTCATAAGTGTATTTGGACTGAGTGAATCAGTGGATTTCTCAAGTATGAAAATGTTAACACATTACGATAATTGTTTCCCCCGGAGTTTTTATTCCGTCGAGGAAACTGTGTTTTTAACAGGAGGCTGACGCTCTCCAGCAAAATTCAGGATAATGGTCCGTTTTCGTGCAGAATTGACTTGTGGGACGATTATGTTTCATTCGAATTAAACTCGGGAGAGGGTTTCTCACAGTCAGAAACTCTTCAGCTGGATGCAGCTGCAGCGCTACGGCGAGCTAAACACACTCAGCACAGGTTGTGTTTTGCTAAAAAGTGGAGTTCAGGGCAATGGATGAGCATGAAGCAAAGCAAACTACAACCAGTGACACCTCACTCACAGCATTATGGAGAATGGAGGATATTCAGGGATGGGAAATTACAGAACATTTGATTGCTCACAGATTTGACAACATGTACAACATGCCAACATATTTCCAGCATATGCACAATATATGAAATGCACTTCACAGCAGACCTATAACTAAACCAGACTTTATTACCTCTCTGTACATGTGTATCTCAATACAAGCCTGTGTGTTTGTGCGTATTGTGTGGATTTTTTTTTTTTTTTTTTACTCCACCACGCCTCACCCCCTCCTCAGAGATCCCTGAGTGGTGGTAAAAGATGACGATTTATGGCTTTGAAACCCAATAAAAAAAAAGGTCCTGTTAATGTGAAAAGCATCTGTTGGTGTGGAGCAGCTGTCAGGTAAAGACCTGGAACACAAGGTCCAGATCTGTGGGAGTTAAATGGACCTTCATCGAGACACACACATACAGACAAAAGCAGAGCTACTCTTCTCACTTCACATATTTTCTATGTTGCCTCCTTTCCTCATAATTTCCTAAAAAAAAAAAAATGTGTCGGTATTCAGCCATTAATTACTTGGATGTTTCAGCTGCTTGTTAATTAAAAAGTAAACACACATTCAGGGAAGAATCTGTAGGAGCTCACCGAGTGACGCCAGCACCGCCACAGTGATGATGAGGAACGCAACGAACCCGTAGAGGACTTTGACGGCCAGCTGGAGAGAATGACTCTGCTGGCACCTCACGCAACCTCCTCTGGTGCGACCTGGAGACACATCGAACGCAAGCGGACGGACAAGTAGCTCATTTACTTCAGTAATACTTAAGTAATAATACTGCTACAATTCTGCATCAGCACTGCATGAAGCGAAAACGACTGACAGTCAGTGAAAACAATTATTTTTGGCTTGTTGCTTTTTTTTTTTTATAAAGAATAGTTTTGGCTTATTACAACTTGGATCTTATTTCCATAGTTTTGACCACCATTTTTCCATTATTAATAATAACGCTGCATATTCGTTTCTCAGCTCTGGCAACTGCAGCGAAAAATAAGTCAGATGGGGCAAGAAAGGCGAGCTGTCAGGAAATCATTCAGGTTTCAAACAAAAGCCTCAAGTTAGTCACGCTCATTTGGAGAAGAAAGCAGCGAAATTACTGTCTAACTGGGTTAACGCTGACCTACTTAGTACAGGTGCGCACACACACACACACACACACACACACACACACACACACACAGTTTTCCTGTGTAATCAGGTGTATTCATTGACCTTTCAGGTGAATGTGTTTACAACCTCTTTGATCATCTGACCACGTACAATGCCAACAATTACACGGTGCAAAGTTAGAATAAGCGATTCAAATACTGTGTAAAACTACTACGAGATAAGAATTGCGTTACAAGGAACCGCACATTTGTGTATACACGTTATATTATTGATGACAATGATTGTGATTGCATGTGGCCTTCACCTCTGAATGAAGGCATTTCCTCTTCCTCTCCGGTGAGATCCTCCTCTGGAAAACAAGACGAGTAAAATACGCAAACACGACAATCTGAAAACATGCAACACAAACTTACATTTATGTTATTTCTAATCAGCACTAATGTGTGTGCAGAGACAGTAAAGGGAAGGAATAGCGTGACTGTAATGTGAATGACGTGTATGACGAACGAGCTGACATTATTGTCTCTCAGCTCGGGACGATAGAACAACTTGATCATTACCTTTGAAAAGCTGGTTCTCATATCCACCATAGTTATCTGCCAAAAAAAAATGAAAGAAAAGCACAAGACGTTTAGGAGAGGAAAAAACTGAAACTAATTCTGCTGCAGCCACCGACAAGTTTTATTACAGCTGTCATAAATCACACAAACCAGCTGCCTCACAACCCCCGAGTCTCTGTGTTGCACGGTGTGTTCAGAAAAAAAGCACAACAAAAATGTGTGTGTTTTTTTTTTTCGTTGGGCTCAGATGTTTTCTCGGACAGCCCCACAGCGCTGCGGAGCATGAGAACGGTTTTGTGTGTCCGCTCTACCGTGCGCGTTTATGTGCGTCCGCGGAGGTTGTCGTCGCACGCGCGGGCCGAGGGAAGGCCAAAGAAAGCACGACAGGATATAACCAGATGGCTCAATAAAACAACAGCGAGACCGTTTAGCTTTAAAGTCCCACGAATATGTTCAAACGTCATGTTTTTATAACTGTATGTAAGCGGGGTTTACACAACACGTCATTAACTGTACACCACCCAAACTGGTGCTCAGCCCCACACCTGAGGGACCGCGGGCGTGGAGCTGGAGGTAAGGAGACGGAAACACCTTGGTGGGACTGTGGAGGGGACGTGGTTTCTGGAGGAAAAGGTTCTCAGACGCAGAAAAAAAAAAAAAAAAAAATCAACAAGGGTTTTGGCAGGTTGATGACAAGCCGAAGAGAGACAGTTGGACTCTGTCCTGCGTTGTTCTGCCAAAGGAGCTGGACCAAATGCTAAACACTGTCAGACTGAGTTGTCAGATTGATGTATAATGTAATGTACGTTGACGTGTCGAAGACTTTCTTTATCTTTGCACCTGAACGTGTTTGACTGATGCAATTTAAAGGGTTATGCCACCAAAAATCTGCGTTGTGAGTGCCAAACGCAGCAGAACTGTATGTTCTGATTGGCATCAGCTGCTTTCTTCACGCAGCCACCAACTACGACTGCTAATCGTATAATGTTCCTTCCAAGAGGAACAGCAGCAACACTTGTTTTTTTACTTAGCGGCAAGGCCCTCTAGTGGCTGTGGTCATTATGACGGGAGCAATGTGACTGGATTCCATTACACTGACAATGAAACATGTTTTAACACGTGTTTGTTAAATCTGTTGTTGTACATTTTACCTATTTCTCTGCAACTGTGCAGGTGATGTGAATTCATTTATTTACTTCTATTCGCTGTGCAGGAGAACTAGCAGCGTTCAAGTAACCCCATGCTATGGGTTTAGAGTTAGTTTCTTCCCTAAAGCGAACTCTCTTATTTGGCCAAAAAAAAAAAAGGAAAATGGAAAGAAAACACACACTGACATTCCAAAAATAATGTTAGTAAGAATAACAGTTTTGATAGAATAAAGCACATTAGGCTTGAAAATGCCACTATGGAGGTGAATGTTTATATGAGTCAGCGGTGGAACGGCTGAGGTCAGGTCTGGGTGGACGGAGCTGCAAAACACTGACATAATGACGGAGGGAGGAAAGAGGGGAGGTGGAGGCAACCATCCACGAAAAGAAACTAAACTGGGGACGGGACATCTGAGACAGAAAGCGAGACACAAAAGGAACATTTTGTTAATAGAAAAATCAAAACTCAGCTGATGCTCTGAAGTTGCCAAAACACCTCGTAGGAGGTTCGCAAGGACAAAAAGGGAAGACGGACCCAGGATTAGACTGACATCTCACTTTGCTGTCATATCAAGCAAGTTTTGGTACCTTTAAGCTGCCATGCTCAACCTGATTACAAAAAAAGGTCACATGAGCACCACCTGCAATGTTAATTTAATTCAGTAGAAACTCTGCAGGCTGCTCTGTGTTGATCGTTTTCAACAACTCCTCCAAACTAAAACATAACCGGTTATTTGTAATTATCTTCCTAAGCTAGTTATCGGCAGAATGACTGTACTGTAGGTGTGTTTCCATACACATTCTCAAATTGTGGGGAATGTCAAAAAACACACACCTAAAAAAAAAAAGTAGAGCCCGTTAAGATGATTCAAGGTTCTGTCTTCTCTTGGCCTTAAATCTGCGCTAACGCATATTTTCATAATGATAGTCCGTGAAATCAGTGTGAATTGGGAAAGTAGTGACACAGGGACAAACTGTTAGAGATGTATCAGTCAACTCTGCTTCACTGTTCAGCTCAAGCTCTGCACCAAGTTAGCACCAAGCTAGGAAACAGAGTGGAGCAATGAGCGCCTAAAAGCCAAATAGTTCCCTTGGGGTGTGGAGACCAACATGGAGCCAAAAAAAAAAGAGTGAACAATGGGCTCACATTAAGCCCGGTGTGTACAAACACAACTCCAAATGAATGCTAATGTTGCTCAACGTCTCCTCTTTGCTAACATGTTCACCAACTTTATGATGCAAATGCTTGTTCTTTTGCCCCCACGTGGCCAGATGATAATTTCAAATACAACAAATGTGGATTACACAAAACTAGACAGTAAGACAAAGAAATTGTAAAGTATTAAAAGGAACATAACATATAATACCATGTTTCAGCAGAGAGTTTTCTTGCCTCATACTAGTCTAAATCCTGTTTGAAAGGCTTTCCCGCCCTGATTATATTACCTTTCTGTTGGAAAAGGGAATTCTTGTCATTTTTTTTAGACTTTTGTGGCACAAAAGGGTCAGATTCAAATGTCTGGATGTCAGCACAGTAATTTGTGTTGGATGCTGAAATCCCAAACTACCGCAATCAACATCTACCCCCAAATACATGCAAATATCCGTCGGTTATATTTCTTCTCCGTCGTCTCCCCTTCTCTTTACCGCTCGTTTCTCTCCTTCCCTGCATCTCTGTGGAAAACAACCCTCCTGCCTGTCTCGTTAGTGAGGAAGTTGACCTGTCCAACACACACACACACACACACACACACAGCAGAACTGAGCAGATCTGACAGCAGTACTACACAGCTCTTCCACATCACACCTCTACAGTCAGGCCACAGCAAAAACACTATGGACCTACTATAATGTATTTTCGTAATCTGAATCAGGGGATAAAACTGTTTTCTTTCGTAGACTTGGTTTCAAGTGATTTGTCTATAACCAGACTGGTTGGCTGTTTGGTGCAGCATGTGTTATAACTGGCAGGGATCATATCAAGGGTTGGCTGGGTTCTTGTTTCTCTGCATGGAGGAACACCTGGCCCAGGTGTGTCGCATGCTGCTGATTGAGCTGCTAATTAGTCTGCAGCCCTGGAGGTGAACCAAGCAGAGCGGCGGACACATATCGAGACTGATTTCATAGGTGTTTGGTGTTGTGGTGATTTTAGCTGTGTCCATTATCTTTACATCTCCAAGGCAAGTTCGGTTTGAACCCCTTTCTCTTCTAAATGGAATTTGTCCATGGCGTAAATCTGAATCTTGCAAGAAGAGTCGAAACCAACAACATATTGAAAAAGGGTTGTTCAGAGCCTTAACGTTTCCAACAGCAATAGTTGTATGAGCTAGCTAGCTAGTCTGTCAGTAAAGCTAACCGACTATCAGAGATGACAGCTAGCAAAAGGATGTGCAGCTAACAAGTGTGTCATTTTAACAAACTGCCTCAAGCCTGATGCTAACCAATTTAACCATACCAAACCATTTAAAACAAATAGAAACAAAAACCTCACAACAACTACCTCAGTCACCAGCGGCTATTTATTTGCATTTGAACCTGTTTGCTACTATGATAATACCATGTTTATGTGAGTGTGACCAAATCTTAACTCAGTCTTATAACAATGTTATTCATTTGCTTAAACAATTTTCCAGGCCATTTCAGTGTTTTCCATGACTGAAAAATTGGTCAAATATCTTCCAGGTTTTCCAGAGTGCGTGGGACACCTGATAAATACATCAAATTCAGTTATGTCACTGACAGGGTTACTTTTTTATGGTAGAGCCTGCAAACTGTGATTATTAGCAGTTTTCGCAGTTGTTTGTCCAGACTGAGAGGCAGACTGGAGGACGGAAAGGTTTGGGTGCAGTTTGAGTACACATGCAGAAAGCCCAGTCAGTGTACACTTCGCTGTCACAAGAAGTAAATAGGTCGTAAAGATCTGGATTCACAGGAGTGCACTGAAGAAAATCCCCCCAAAAAACAAAACATTTCCAACTCACAAAAGCTAAAGCACTGGACAGTCTATGATACAATCAAAGTACAATGAGGTCAAGAAAATGACCATATTCCCATTATTATGTCAAGAAAACTCTCTGTGACAAACCACATCGTCTGGCTATTAAATCCTATTTTGACAACTGGTGCCCCGGTTTTGTAATTAACTGGAAAGCAGCCGACCATTCTGCACTTGTCAAGGTTACTGAACTGAAAATAACACTGCTGCTTTTCACAGAGACACTACAGTACTGTTGAATGTTTAATATCACATCATAGGCTTGAATAGTTCATGGTCTCTGCCATGCTGAACTCAACACAAACGAGAATAACAGCTTAGTAGGAATTACACTACACTATTTGTATACACCAGCATCCCACTCCTATGTAATTGATGAGCATCTAATTCCAAAAACCATAACCATTAATCTGTTTTTAGAACAGCCCACGGATGTAACAGGAAAAGCCCTTTGCTAAACCTTTGCCACAAAATTGGAGGTGCTGTTGTCTGAAAAAAATTCCTGCAGTTGGAACTAAGGATTGTAGCCCAAATCCTGAAAAAAGTACCTTTGGTACTCAATATTTAGACTCAGGATGTCTGCATACCTGTATCCATATAATGTTACACCAACATTTTGCAGAGTTGAGCAACTTAGCTAACAAGGAATGCCTGGTAAAACCTCTGGACAGACAGCAGGTTTGAGTAAAAATATAAATTGTCAAAGTTCATTCTTTTCATTTTCTGCCTGGCTGCTGTTGCCACATTGTGGGTCCTGCCCTGCGGAGTAACACCAGGCTCTCCCTCCTTTCCAATCACCTGATTACCCTCACCTGTTCCCCATTGCCTCGTTACTTCCTTCAGTAACCTTCCAGGTTGTCTACTGTGTGGTACATACTTTCCAGCCTTTGTTCTTGTTGTTGGATCCCCTGTTTGTTTTTGGCCCTTGACCTTTGCCAGCCCTTTTGTCTTGTTTGCCAGTGTCCCCTGCCCACCTGCTGCCCCATTCTCCATTTCCTGTTTTGCTTGCATTACCTTCATTAAAAAAGGGAACTGCTCACTGAGGTCTCGTCATAAACAGGTGGTACTAATCAGGCCGAAACTCAAAATTGGTGTAATGCTTTTGCATTTGACAGTCTGTTGAGTTGGACTTCATATGAGCAAACATCACAGAGAAAAGAAAGTAAGAGGGGTTTGGGATGAAAGTACAAAAATGTTCTTGCATGAGGCCCAATGTCTAAAAAAAAAAAAGATAACTCTTCTCAAAAATGCTTTTCAAAGCAAAAATATCTTTTTAATCCTTCTGGTAAGGAGCTTTGTGGTACTGTGAGTGAATGTCAACATTTTGGCCCAGTAAGTCTACTGTATGATGCTAGTTCAGCTGGTGTACAGTGGCCAGCCACCACACCTATGAAAATATCAATCTAGCAGTGACTTAAAACAGCAAACACAGAATATGAGTCAGACACATTACAGGCCACTTTACTGAGCGTTTCTAAACATTTTTGATTGTTTCTAACAACTTCCATAAGGGCACATGTTCTGGTGGATGCAGGTATCAGTTCCACAATAAAAGACTGGGTTACGAAAAGTGAAGTCAAGGTCTTAAGAAAAACTCAATAAAGTGAAATATGAAACATCACCAGGTTGCTATTCAACCACACAGAGTAAATCAGCCCTTTTGCCAATCAGAGCTTTTGGTGTTTGTGAATGCAGCGCCAGGCCTTTACTGGAGTCAGCTAAC
This sequence comes from Psettodes erumei, assembly GCA_016785225.1. NCBI lineage: Eukaryota > Metazoa > Chordata > Actinopteri > Pleuronectiformes > Psettodidae > Psettodes > Psettodes erumei. The sequence continues at coordinate 509,430 of JAFBJZ010000628.1, read as the reverse complement.
CATCAGCAACACGTATGCTTGTGGTTCCTCTGTGGTGGTTTCGGACTTTCCAAATCCCTTTCCCAGCCTATCCCTCCCTTTAATCTCCTTCTGGACTCTGTTTCTGCCAGGACAGTCGTGCTAATTGTTATTCTTGATGAGTAACGGGCCCTGAAGGCACTGTAACCTCACCAGGTCACTCCAGGATGTGCTGTGAGCAAGTTATTTTGACCAGAAAGTCCTCCTCAAGAGTCTTCATCAAAACCCCAGCCTTAAATGAAACCAGGAATCATGGGCCCTGCTCCAGATCAGAGTGAAGGTCTCGACCACAACTAGTAGAAGCCAAACAAGTCCCTTTCCAAACCTCTGACCTCATCCAAGTCATTTAGGTGTTGTCTGACTGGAATGTGTGGTCTCCTCACACAACTATAAATTCCCGGTATGTGTTTCAGCAGACAGCAACGCTGAAGTTATAGAGGAGCCATTACAAGGGAATGTTCTTTTATTGTGGCTCGGCAGTGAAACAGGAGATTTTCAGAACCACGGTCCCATAAACGCATCATGTTTTCTCTGGACTAAACCACATCGGACAGCCAGACACACAGAGACAAGCCTGGGTGGGTTTACAAGGCTGTGGGGCCAAAGGGTGTGTACAATATTCTCTAATGCTTTACTTTAAGTCTTACTGATATCGTTGTTGACACAATCTAAATGGCATGAACACATACACATAAATAATCCTTGCGGGCATCTATAAATAACCTTTTACCTCTTAAAGCTGGAAGTTATGCTACAGCTCCTGATGCTTCCTTGTCTGCATAGCTTATTAATTTTAATGGTTGGTCCTACAGATGTTTTCCATCAACCAGTTTACACATTGCTCAAGTCTTTACCAGCTAAGACATTTCTAAGGTGCAACTTGATTGAGTAAAATACTAGTTTGAAAGTAGCTAGTGACAACTTGTAGGCACATTTTTACTGGATTGTTGAATAACTTGTACATCACAATCTTGAGGTATGGAAACCAAAAGACCATAGTCTGGGCATTATTAAATTCAATAAACAGTATTGTCAAAACAGAATGGAAGAATACAAATATCAAACTACCTCTAATCAGAATAATATAAGTAAGCCATGTTCTAATAAGTGTTCAGTGGCTGCACAATCAACATTTTCATAGTGCTAATGTTCATGTAAAAACAGGAAAAAAGTCCAGCAAAAACACTTGGGATAACAAATCCAAGCGAACAAAAGTAAATCGAAAAGTTCACAGCGGATACAGAAAAGAACAAGTTCTCCTTTCAGTCCAAATTCAAAATGCTTTGACCTTTTTAAATCGCGATGCTGCCACAGCAAAAATGGCATTGAAAACAAGAAAATCGCTCTCCTTCTGCGCCTCCCCTCTTCTCCAATTCACTAACTCTTTCCTTGTCCATTGCCAGCCATACACCTGTCTCCTCCTCTGCCTCCCTCCTTCAGCCCCACGAGGAATGTATGAGGCAGCGTGTTTTGTTCTGGTTCGGCTGGGCTGGACTCAGCAAGACTGGAAACCACATTAACAGACCTCCTGTACTGTTTGGCTGAGAAATAAACTGTATATGTTCTTAGGGAGTTCATTTGCTGTGTCATCTTCCAGTCCATGGCAGCTTCTCCCAAGTTTCGTTTGATCGGTTGGGTGAAATAATTCAGATTTCACTGAGTTTTTCCACAGAAAACACTGCGCTAAACCATAAGGTTATTAATGTGCTAACCCAGCCAAACAATATGTTGACTTGGACCTAAAGCTTTATTTATATTGGAGTAGCTACACCAGTTAGCATGTATGCTGGCATTGTGGCACGAATAAGGGCAGAAACAGCCAATATCTTACCAGATTAATAATTTTTTCGGGTAAAGAAGTTAATTGAAGAATAGCAAATAAACTGCTAACAAAGTTAGCAAGAGCAGAGCATAGCCACAATGACGTTTTGCAGCCCCCCCCCTTTGCTAGCAAGGTTTCCATTTTCGTACAGCAACATTTACACACGCTAAATGGTGGCAGATTTACTCAAACTAACTAACTCTAAATGCTTGTACGTATTTTTGAGACAATTTGTCCTTGTTTTCAGTGAGAGTGGCGGACAAAAGCAGCTTCTTGTCTCTAGCTAGCAGAGCTAGCTGGCTGAAGTGAAAATGGTTGCCGGCTGATTTTTATCAGCTGCAGCTAGAAAGCTAGTTAATCAAACGCTAGCTTTGGAAATTGGTTGAAAACACTGTCTATAGTTTTTTTTGTTTTTTTAAATCATTTACAATATTTCTTATTTTAAAGCAAGAAGTTATGTTCGTTTTCATTTGTAATTGGTGGCTACACACAGGCTAAAGAAGCGCTGAGGCTAAAGCTAAGCTATGTAAGCTCACACTTGGAGGAAGGAACCGCATTGTTCTTGTGTTGCAGTGTGGAACGACTTTGAATAACCAGAAAAATGTGTATGTAATGTACCATCACGTTACAGGAGAAATGATGATGGCCGAATGATTAATTTGGCAAACGAAATGCTGGCTGGGGTCGCTGGAGTGTAAACCAACCATCAGCTGGACTGTGACTGGACTCATCACAAGACTCACAGGTGATCTGTGTGAAGCGCAACAACAATCCCTTGCAGAGCAGATTAGGATCTGGCAGATTAACACCTCCCAGGTTCAAAAAACAGCTGAAGGCATTCTGTTATATTTCAGCTGGAAATAGTAATAAGTACATGTCGAAATCCATCATACGCCTATTGCTGTGTCGTGATGAATAAGTCAACGCTTGTTGACATCTTTTGAAGACATTCACCCGCATGTGAGACTTCTTTCTACTTCATTTCATTCCTCTCTACTATCCTGTCTTTCCACTACGCCTGGGAAACACGTATGAGCCGCTGCCCTTCTTCATAAACAACTCATCTCCTCTCATGTCATGTTCTTAAAAAACGCTCATACTGAAATGTTTTCACTCCCCCCCCCCCTCTTAAAGGGATGTTCAGTCCATCCGCAGCAGGCCGGCAGGCTAGAGAACATTCATTCAGATTTTATGTAACAGGAGCAACGGCGTCTCATGCACACATAGCGATTTTAAAGCTGACTGATCAAGGTCTCACATCCAAGAACAACAAGCTCACACTTTCTCAGGATCCACGCTGCCAAGACTCCAGACAGATGAGAAACATATGTGGTTCCCTGTGCAGGTGCCTGCCTGCATGCCACCATGGCAGATAGTGTTGCTGTCTTTTCACAGACGCTAATGCACTCAGTCACTGTTTTTAAAAAAAAAAATATGCATGAAAAAGGAACCAGAAGACGTAGAGGAATCCACACTTTTTCAGAAATAACAGAGAATTTGCTCTACCTTTCATGATTCCTGCCTCAAGAATCCAGCTTAAACAACTTGTGCACTTTGCTGGAGCTCAGCTGGATGATGGTGGTGATGCTGCAGTCTTCACCTTTTTCCTTCCCCCCACGGATCAAGTGTCCAGGAGCAGCAAAAGTTGTCAGCAGTTCACCTTTTTGAGGTGTCAGCCTAAATCATTTGTGCAGCATTTTCCAGATGTCTCCAAAAAAAAAATTCCAAAGAAACAAGAATACCAAAAAGTGCAGAAAATGACTTCCACAGATTTTAAAAATGGAGAGGGTTGAGTCACGCTGAATGTCGGCACATATGGACAAAAGAATGCACAGATTATTTCAGTTTTGAACACGTGTGTTTGCCTGCAGCTCTCTGGCATCACCCCTCTCCCATCCACGGCCTGAGAAAACTAAACCCTGCTCAGACAGAAACCATGTGCAATTTGAAGAGAAGCAGGGAGGGAGGGAGCGAGGAAGAGGGGGGAGGAAAAGTGGCAAGAAAGAAGGAGCAAAGCAGAGAGAGAGAGAGAGAGAGAGAGGGAGAGAGATGGGAGGGGAACAAAGAAACTGGAAAATGAGGGAGGGACTGGAAAAGGGACAGGATGAAAAAAAAGAGGGAGGGAGGAAGGGAGGGAGGAAGGGAGGAAGGGAGGAAGGGAGGAAGGGTCCCTGTGTTTTGTTGAAAGTCAGTTTTGTGGCCGAGGCTAATTGCTAACAAATGTTTGAACATTGTGGAGCGAGCACCTTGAATATCTGTGGCCTTGGCCTGCGAGGCAGGAAAATGACCTCTGTGAGCGCACACACACTCACACACACACACACACACACACACACACACACACACACACACACACACACACACACACAGTAACACATATGTCAAAGCTATAATCCCTACCTGGCACCAGTTTACAGTCTTCTCAGTTTGCTCCCTCAAACCTCGACTACCAGTGTGTAAGAGTAACAGCAGGTGTAATACCTTCACCGACACACACATGCACACACTCACACACACACACACACACACACACACACACACACACACACATCCAGCTGACGAGGCAGCAGCTCCAGCGGCTGTCTGGAATCCTGATATTCAGCTCCTTTTATTTTCTCTCCTGCGCCCACCGTGATGTTTTTACTGTAGTTAAACACCACAAAGATAAGACGCCTGGTTGCATATTATGGTTTCCAGTGGGTTACGTTCATACTCCGCAAAACATGAATAAAACTCAGTAGTACGTTTGGCTGCTTCGGTTACACGCTGTAGCAAAACAAATGTTATCACAAGGTAGACTTGCACTTTGACAAATCCTCATTTGGACAGGTACCAAAGAAACTTAAAATTCATTAATGAGACAACACTGCAGTCTTAGTAGTTCTGCGTGCAAATGGCTAATATAAAAGAAGGGGGACGCATATTTACAGTCTCTACGCACAAAAACGGGGGTTGATCTGACGTAACGGTCGACTCAGTTAAGAAAATCTATTTGGACTAACCTTTTCCAGAGCCCAAACACCCTGGAGGGCATTCCTCACTGTGATTACCCTTATCGGGACATTTCAGTGCTGCCAGATTGTTTTTGGGATTGAATCACCATTGCAACCAAAAGGCCCTTTTGAGGCTTACTTCCACATCCCTGAATGGTTTCTGAGTTACATTTTCCTTCATTAGAAAAATAAAGTTAGAACAGCCCCGATGCTACAGTTTGTGAAAAAAATTAGGATTCCATGGCGTAATTTAATGACCAGCGTCTTTGATCCCGGAGCCACCGGCCTTTGATTTGAATCCGAAGATTCTTGATCAAACCGACTCATGAGCATTCCAGAGGACTCGTACTCACGCATCCGCACGCTGGCTGCTCCTCTTAAATTGATACCAGGATCATCCAAATGTTTGAAGCTCGTCCACGGCCCATCAACCACGGGTCGTTCGGTACCACCGATGGGACCAATTAAGCCTGGCGATAATTAGCTTTCGTGTGAGAAGGGAAGCGTCTCATTCAGAGTGTGATGAAATGCTGAAATCCGCGCCATTGGTTGAGGACTGGCAGCCCGAGCCGCGTGGTTTTCAGTTGAAAGGTTTGGCACAGGATGCGCTCGCACTCACTCAGGTCCAGCTCTTCGGTCTTTTTATCTGGTTGTTGGACTTTAAAATTCACCGAGCATCAAACCCACATCAAAACTTCAAAGCCATTTGGCTAGGCACTGCCGATTCATATTTCCTGGTCCCTGGGTTCAGGGATCAGTCAGCCCAGTGAGGATCATTCCTCAAACACCCTTTGACCCTTTGGGTGATTTCCTTTTAATAATTAGGATCAAGCCCAAGTCTGCAAAACTGAAGAGTGGTCCTCTGTAACCTATTTGACCTGGAAAACTTAAACTTCATTTTTTTGGAGCATTTCAGTCTTTGCTTTGGACACAGGCCTTCAAACTTGAGTCAGCATTAAGGAAACCCGCACCCTTGACCCCGCAAAACCTCTCTCCAGTCCTCTGACTCTCTGAGGAACTGGTTTGAACCATTTGTGTGTGTGTTTTTTTACTTTCGCACACTTCAAAATACACAAAATCACCTGAGGATTTAACCTGAAACCTCAAAATTTCAAAATGGTCCACCCCGAGCTTTTGGCCAGACCCACACCTCGGTGTTGGACTTTGTGAGCAGCCTTCTGCTGCAGGTCATGGGGCGCACATACCACCACTGCCATTTGAATTGTTGGATTAAATGCAGCAGTCGACTGTTATATTACCCAAGGGACAAAAACCAGCTGTTATTATGCCAGTGTTTCTTCAAATTAGAACCACGTCCCCCATAAGCCACGCTGCTTTTTGTTCCAAAGAGCTTAATATTTTTCCTTTGGAACATGTTGGGGAACATTTTTTGCCGTGTCCTTGACACTCCTTCACCTCTCTGTCATTGTCAGAAACTCTGGCAACTTGGGATACGTACTCTGGAAATTCAGCGCTCTGCAATTGTTTCCTTCCACATACATAGATAAAGCATCTTTATAGCATTACAGCAGGTTTCCTGAAAGTAGCTTATATGCTGAAATATCCTTCATACAGCCAAGGTCAACAGAGGAACCGTCACATTTTCACATCAGCGGTTAAACACAACAAATTCAGGTAAATGTCTCAAAGCAACAGCTCTGGAGAGGAAACGCTCCTTTTCTTTCACATGTTTATCCAGTGAAGACTGTGGCACATTCATTCATCACATTCATCTGAATTTGTTGGACCGGAGTACAGCATGTGTTGTCCAGAACTCTTAATGTTTTAATTAGTTTTTTTTTTTTTAAATTGCATGTATATGACGAGCAGCATCTTCCAGGAACTTTCTCATTATGAATGTTCGTGAGAGATCCCCCGAGGCGGTAAACACTTCAAGATTTCCATCTTTGCAGCTACCTTCTGACAGTAATTTGCTTTTCTGCAACAACATCCGTCTTGGTTTGATGAAGCTTCATCCGGACAATGCGGTGACGCGAAAGAGTCTCCAGAAATAGACAAAACAAGGTTGGGAGGGAAAAAGGGGAAAGAAAGTAAGTAAAAGGAACAATGTAATTGAACATGTTGCTCTGAGTCCTGAAGACTCCTCACCACATGGTCTCTGTGATTTATAGACCGCCACGCTTCCCTGCGGTGTTTTGAACGAAACTTTGATTGATGGACTGATTCAGGCCCAAGCTGCAGTCGCACCAGCAGCTGTTCGATGAGGGATGCCGCGTCACGGCCGACTGGACGACGTTTCATACGTGGACGCCATTTTGGAAGAAGAACAGAGAACTTTTTTTGTTAGTGTCTTACTCTGATTTATAACAACCAGCCTTTTCTCCATCATTGTCGTTCTTTCTTGCATCAAGAGTCAGTGGGATGTGATAAAGATAATGGATACAAAAAAACAACACAGGATTGTCCAGGACAATGTGCAGTAAAAGAAGAAGTAAAAATGAAATATGGATGTGAAAAAGGTCGACTGCTTGCTGACAGCGTTTGGAGAAGAAGAAGAAGCTTTGAGAATGGAGTTCCTGCCCCCTGGTGTCACATCTGGCTTTTACACTGACTAAATAATGAGAAATGATCCGTCCCGGAGTTAAGAATTTGCCTCACAAAGGCAGTTTTACATTTGTTTCTCAAAGTGACAAGAAAATGCTGGCGCACGCTTGGTCGGCGTGGCAACAGTCCACTGTAGGAGACGTAGGTGTGTGTGTTTGTGAGTGATTTCACCGGACGATTCATCCCGTGTGGTGACGCAGGCCGACACGCTATTTATTAGGATTAAAGGGTTGCACTTTTGTTTAAGCAGAAATAAGACTTTATTTGACAGAGGACTTAATTTGCACTTGACTCACCCCGCAGCCCTGCAGTGTGTGTGTGTGTGTGTGTGTGTGTGTGTGTGTGTGTGTGTACCTTCATGTTTTAATCCTCCTGACCTCCTCCATCTCTGTTTCAATCGCCCTCGCTTTGCGGGAATCGTGTTGTTTGTCAGTACGAGCTGCTCCTTCTCAGACAAAACAGTTACAAGTTCTCAGCCTCGGTCACCATAACAATGTCTGGAGATAAAGAAAGTGTTTTTTTAAAGTTAGATCATGACTCCTTTTTTAACATCCTCTGTCAGCGCTGTCCCACAGTAGAAGCTGTACACAATTATTACTTACACCCGAGTTTCTCCTGGTTTCACAGGTCACAATATCTGGTGTTAGACAATGTGTACACTAATAATGTGTGAAAGCTGTCGCTGTACAAGCTGCGCACATGCATTGTGAATTTTGCAAGTACTTTTGTTGTATTTTGTTGCCTGTTTTTGTTTTGTTTTTGTGTTGACACGGTTGTGAAACCAATGTGTAATCTGGTCCGGTGATCGCCAGATACTTTACAGGTGCAAACGCAGTTATTTAATGTTGAGTCACGGTCAGGATGAATCAAGTGTTTGTCTCTCCGCTCAGCAGATCTGAGGGCTGCTGCCAATAAATTACAAAACTTCTGGAAAAGTCCTCAGCCTCAGCAGCCTCAAGTCAGGGTCAAACACCACGTCGACCGGAAAATGGAGTCTGACTTCAAAATAAAAGCTCAAAGTCTTTCCATTTACGATGGTGGCGAGGGATTAACTCCGTAGGAATGGAACATATAAACCAATAATCTTCTAATTTCATTTATAAATATCATCAAAAAGCTATTAATTTCCCTTAAATGTCAGGGGTTTTTAATATTTTGAAACGAGTGTTCTTCGATAACTGTCTTATTTTGAAGGGTCAGACAGGAAACGCGCTGTTACTTTCCGGTAAGCTTGACGGCGGCGGCAGGAGGCAGCATGCCTGGTCAGTGAATCACATGTCTGCACCGTCCCCGTTATCCGCTGGTATAAATACGAGCTGCGGAGAAGCTGCAGCAGCTTCAGACAGTCTGGAGGCTCAGGAAACAAACAGAGGTGAGCTCGTTTATATATCTTACACATATAGATTATTTATTTTTTTGACAGTCTGCAGCTGGATGATATGTAATCTGTAGTTATTCCAGTTTTTTATTCTAACAATTTAAACACTGGCTATTTGTCACACTGAAAACATATCTGTGTGTCCTGATTTTATTTATTATTGTTATTATTTTGTATGTATTGGTCCCTGCACTTGTTTATCCTCATGCAGAAAGGCTGATCTCATAGCTCAATGCTTGTAGGTGCTGTTTGTGTTGCTTACTCATGGGCGTGACCTCCATCTTTGGTTCCAAACAACTGGATTAGAGTGGATGACGTCACGACCGTGTGGGTTGATTCACTTTTAATACACTTAGGCACAACAGCAGGGTTTGTTTTTTTTAAAACTGCAAAATAATAATATGAACATGCTGTTGTGATCGCTGCTGGCAGTGTTGAGTGAGACTGGAACAAACATGCAATAAGAAATAATGACTCTTGGCATTATTAGCACATGTCGGAGGGAGATTTGTGGGATTTTAGGAGATTTTCTGTCGCACAATTGGCCTGAAACGATCTAAACTGTGTGACAAGCGACTCCTCGGGGCGCTCAAATCCCCCGACACTCAAAATGAGGCCGAAAAGAGGCCTCGTGCTCCGGCGTCCCATTTGAAGCCTGGATGATCCAGATGAGTTAACTGTTCCCTCGTCTTTTTTTATGGCATCAGACAACACGGTTTGGGTTTTTTTTTCACGTGTAACACAGAGAATGAGACAGAAACTGAAACGTAGTTAGTGAGCAGTGAAAACTAGTATCAGAAGGTTAAAGCAACAGGTGTTTCAGACACAGAAAAACTGCAATAACCTATATATATATACAGCATATGCATTATAATACCTAAACTATATTAAACCAATAATGCAAATATTATTCTGTGCAATATAGGAGTTGCAGAACCCATCATACAAATCAGGATTTATTGTTCGATAATCAAAATATGAATTGACCAACCTTGAATATAATAGTAGCAGCATAATAGTAAAGTAGTATTATATTGTTATAAGTGATGTCAGCTTGAATAGTTTCAGATCTGGGCCCAGTGGACCCACTCGGGCCAGTCTGACTCGGCTCCGTTCCATTTCGTGAGCCTGAGCGTTCTGGACGGGACGGGGCCCGACGGGACAGTTCACATTCCTTCACTTGTGCAACCAGGATCCCCGCGGCCGCTGCTCGCCAAGTAACGCAGCCTGACCCCGGCCTTGTGAATCATCTCTCCTCCTCGCTCTGCAGACCAACGGTCTCCTGCAGCGAGGAGAAAGTGGGTCTTTTTTTTTTTTTTAGGTCTCAGGTGGGCGTCCCCCCCGTCCCGCTGGGCTGGGATCAGCTGGTGACATTTTTGGATCGTGGGAGTTCGTGCGATGAGTTTATCTGCGATGACGTGAGCAGTTCAATCCAACGTTTTGGGGAACGCGTGTATGAATCGAGTTACGAGACGTCTCGAGCAAAAGCATATTTTGTCTGTTTCCATAGTAACGGGGGAGATCGTGGGCGACTAGGAACGGCTGCAGCAGATGAACAAGCGCTGAAAATATAAAGTTAGACACGTAAGAGGTGTTTTATTTTAAATGTCAGGTAATCTGACCTCTCACATCAGCAGCGTCGTGATGAAATCACACTTCCTGACTTTGGTGTGATGTGTCTTAAAGTTTCACTCATTCATTGTTTGTGCGTTTATTTAAAATGAGGGACGCTGACACAGGTCAGGTGCAGGACAATCCGAAGGCCACGAGAAGCGGCGGAAAGCTCAAGGTTTTTAAGGAGTTTTGAACCTTCAGGCCGGGTTTAACAACAGGGCAGGTGGACCCCGTGCACTGAATTATGTGTGTCAGAGATTAAGATTCACAGAGAGAGAGGGAGACAGTCCATCTGTCTGATCAGGAGGGAAAACAGTTGTTGTCACTCACTTGTGAATCTGTCATTGTTGGACATGCGAGCAGCTGAACAGAGTAAAGGGAGAAAGGTCACTGATCCGAGGTCAGTCTGGTGACTTTGACAACGGCTCAGGTGAAGTTAAAAAAAAGATCCTGGATTATTCACTGCGATTGATTGATACGGTTATTTTTACGTTTTTGCTGAGTCGGGGGGCGGAAAATTTGCTGAGCAAGCGGGTTCATTTTCTACTGCGTAGGTCTGTGTGGGGTCTTTGCGGCCTCCACCGCCCCCTAGTGGAGCTGGAGGGGGTTTTTACATCGTTTCCTTTACCAACCAGGTTTCACTCATCACTGCCTGCTGGACCCGTGAGAGTCAGAGAGGATGCTAATGATGATGATGATGATGAAGAAGAGGGGGTTCAAGGCTCTGGCTGTGCTGTCGCTCTGTCTGGCCTCAGCCAGCTGCATCCTCCCTCCATCTGCGGACGACCTAAACCGTAAGTTTCGCTGCAAGCTTTAAAGGGCCAGTTCGCTCAAACGACCTCCGCGCCGGTAACTGTTGTTGTTGTTGTTGTTGTTGTTGTGTCCACCTCTGCAGAGCTGTCCCGTCAGGGCGAGAAGTATCTGGACAAACAGATCGAAAACGCCATCAACGGAGTGAAGGAGATGAAGAGCGTGATGCAGAAGTCGTCAGAGGACCACAAGGAGTTCCTGGACGCCCTGGAGAAGACCAAGCAGCAGAAAGATGTGCGTGATATTTATATATAATGTAGAATAAACGGATTTAAAAAAGCTTGTGACGTACGACCGCTGCTCTGGGCTGCAGGAAGCCATGCGTGTCGCTCAGGAGATGGAGGCCAAGCTGGAGCAGGAGGAGGAGGTGTGCAACGAGACCATGAAGGCCCTGTGGGAGGAGTGCAAGCCCTGTCTGAAGAACACCTGCATCAAATACTACTCCAGGACCTGCAGCAGTGGATCGGGACTGGTGGGACGCCAGGTGAGACACATCGAGAGCGGGCCGAGCAAAAAGAAAAAAAAAAAAGGTCCGATATGTAAAGTCCTGCATCTCTCTGCAGCTGGAGGAGGTGCTGAACCGATCCTCTCCCTTCTCCATCTGGATCAACGGGGAGAAGATCGACGTCCTGGAGCAGGAGGGACAGCGGCAGAACAAGGAGCTCAAGAACCTGGAGGAACGATACGTGGAGATGGCCGACGGCGTGGACAACATCTTCTCCGACAGCATGAAGGTGCCGGTGGCCTGCAGATCACTTCACAAAGCTTCAAACCTCAGACCGTGAACCAAAGTCCCTGTGTCCTCCTCGTCTCTCAGGTGGCTGATCACATCCACTACAGCCCTCCGGTCTTCTACCTTCCCAGCTTCATGAGGCCGTACGCTCGCCACAGGAGAAGCGTTGACTCCCTTTTCCAAGACCCCTTTCACGGCTTCCAGAGTCTGTTCTCCCCCATGATGGGAATGGGCCGGAACTTCTTCAGCTCCATGGGCTCCATGATGGACATCGACGACGACGCTCCTGCCAACGAGGGTAAGTCAGGACCATATGTGCAGCGCTGTGCTCAAATGCTTTGAGAAGGGCAACGAAAGTAAGTGAAGTTTCTAAAAACTCTCCCAAACGCCGCGTTCGTCTCGGTTGCAGACGGCGGCGTGAACGAGGACGTGGTGATCACCAAACCCTTCGGCAACGGCAAGATGACCTGCAGGGAGATCCGCCGCAACTCCGCCGGCTGCCTCAAGTTCCGCGAAGAGTGTCAGAAGTGCAAGGACATCCAGCACATTGGTGAAGATGACTCGCTTTTTAAAATTTTAATCTCTATCCAGAAAGACTGGACAAAGAGAACGTGAAGAAACGAGCAACACGAGAATTCAGTTATGATGATATGAAGATGGTGTCGTCCTTTCGCAGACTGCTCGGGGAAGAGGCCTCTGGAGGGCCCCCTGAAGGAGGAGCTGGAGGACGCCCTGGCCATGGCCGAGCGCTTCACCCAGCAGTACAACGCCCTGCTGAAGAGCTTCGAGGAGCAGATGTTCAACACCTCGTCCATCCTGGACCTGTTCAACAGGCAGTTCGGCTGGGTGTCCGCCCTGGCCAACAGCACCGGCAGCAGGGACGGCATCTTCCGCGTTCAGACGGTACGCCGACGAGAACCTTCGCTTCCGAAATCGAGACGTCGTCGTCCAGGTTCTCCCGTGTAACCCGTCCGCCCTGCAGGTGATCTGCCGGGACGGCGAGGAGGAGCCGAGCGAGGGGAAGCGACCCGGAGACACGAACGTGTCCGTGCAGCTCTTCGACTCCCCACCCATGACCTTCAGCGTGCGGGGCGACATCCCCTGGACCGACCCCAAGTTCTCCGAGGTGGTGGCCCAGGAGGCCCTGGACCGCTACCGGGAGACCACCGTGTGAGTGTGTTTAAAGGGACAGTGCCACATTTTCGGGGACTACGTTTATTGACCTCTGACCTCTCTCTCTCTCTGTTTCTCCTCCCGCTAGTGTCGTCAAATAAATTCGCGCCTCCACCCCCCCCCCCCCCCCTCAAATCTGCACTGGATTCGTGACGACACGCCCGACACCCGGGAAAACAACCTGACGCTGATCCCGCTCATCCTGTCGTAAACGCCCCCCCCCACCACCCCGACGTCCTGCTTTTGCAAACGACACAGTTTAACCTCAGAGATTTACGCCGGTACGTTAGAGCTCTTTGTCCTGCTGTAAGAGGAGATGTTCAGCCGCCGCCGCGCGCGAGCCGGGCCTTTGCGGCACCCGCGCAACTTTTCCGTTAGAAAGCCAGAACTGATGTAACCCACTCCAACAGTTCGTTGTTTGCGTCAGCCTCTTCTAACACATGAAATATCCTCTTCACTTCCACGAGCCTGATCTCCTCCTCGCTGTCGACCGGAGCGATTCAGTTTGACGAAGCGAGAGATTTAATAAAAACCCGCTCAAACCCGCTCTGCCTCTTCGCAGTTTCTCGACCACCGAACGAAGGAGTCGGCGCGGTTTTATATTTTTTAAAAATATTGTGCCGTTTTTATTTCTTTTTTTTTTTTTTGTGTAAAAATCACACAGCTGCTAGTTTGACTCTGCAGAGATACAGTACATCCATGCAGTTAAACATCTAGGATCCCACAGCCAAGAGAGGAGGAATTAAATAGAATATTCTTTCGCCGTTAGTCAGCAATTAATGCAAATTTACACATGAGTCCAAAAGTGTGTGTCATATACAATATACAACAACAGATCCAGGAGCCAATAACATTCAAAATCCCATCCGAACACTTCCTGATTGCTTCCGTCTGCCCGGATTGCCTTTCGGGATTGGGGGGGGGGGCGGGGCTATTTGTGCTGGCAAACACGAACCAATCACGGTGTTCGACAGGGTTTTAAATGGTATTTGTTCCAGGTCGATATAACACACGCTCACACACACACACACACACACACCGTGTACGTCATCATCATCATCATCCTCGACAGCAGAGAGAAGAAGGCGAGCCTCGACGCGATGAGGAGGGGAGGTCGGTCAGTCGCCATGGAGACCCGAACGCCGGTCAGGGGGGTGGGGGGTGGGGGGGGTAAGGCTTTTTAAGAAGAAGACACACAAGGAAGGAAGCTCCGCGGACAAGACAACAACAACAACAACAACAACAAAAATAAACAAGGGGTACTGGCACAAAGTTTCCAGGTTGTACTGAAGAAATAAAAGTCACGTTTTCTTTTTTCATCTTAAAGCATCTTTTCTTAAACACGTGAAAAACAACGAGCAGGATAAAAGTTAAAAAAAAAGAGAGAGATGAAGGAGGGAGGAGACAAAATTTTAAAAAACAAACAAAAAAACAGGAGGAGGAAGAGGAAGGTCAAAGTGCTGCAGGGTCGTTCAGGTCTCCGCCTGTCGTCGAGGGAACTGCTCGTCGAAGGCAAAATGAATCACAAACATACAGTAGATGGTGTTCTGGAAGATCTACGATACCAACAAAAAAAAAAAAAAAGTTCACGCAGTTGCTACGATCAGAGGACAAACAGCGAAGTACAGTTGGGCTGTGGGGTGGAGATGGATCGCCTGTACTTGCATAGTGCCGACCGCCGCCGGCTGGGAAACAGCAGTGTCGAAAACAAAAAACAAAACAAAAATCAGAAATCTTCCTGATCGACAACACGATTCTTCATAAACACTCGAGCAGCCGGGGAAACGATTCAAGTGAACGTGGACGAGAAGTCGTCCTCGTCCGGGCGAAGTGACGGGACGAGCTGAAATGTTAAAGGAAGAGAAGCTGCAAATTTACTTTTCTTTTTTTTTTTTTTTTTCTCTCTTTAAGACGGCCCGAGGCGAGAACAGGCTCAGTCATTTGGCATTAAACTGTTCAGTCACATCGATCCTCCAAAAAAAACACTGTGTAACACGAAGAGAGAGGAAACAAGAGGACGAAACGTTCGTTCGTTCACACACACACACACACACACACACACACACAGTATACGTCGACTTCAGGGGGCGGGGACAAGAGCAATGTGGGGGAGGAGTCACAAAAAAACGTGATGATTCAGCCGTCACAGAAACAGACAGGCAGCCCAGTGTGTTTGTTTTTAATGGGGAGACCAACCGCACCAAGTCAAAAAAAAAAGTTTCTGTGATTTATTTATTTATTTATTTATTTATGATGGAGAGCAGGTGGCGTTCAGTGCGACAAACTGTCCTTCACGATGTCTGACGCTGAAATGTTTTTTTTTTTTTAAAGAAATGTTTGTGGTCCAGTTTTCTGAGCGTGTCCGTGGGGAGAAGGAGAGACGTTAGATCGAAAAGCCAGAAGACAAAGTGAGAGAAGGAGTTCAACGTTTTTTTATTCCCTCTCTTTCTCGTTAGCGTGTAGCACCTACTCCGTTTACCTCATCTCAGAGACACTTTCAAAACGTCCAGTCGTTTCTTTGACGTTTTTTTTTTTTTGTTGTTGTTGTTGTTTTTGTTTGTTTGTTTTTTTGGCGTGCCGGAGTCTGCCCCCCCAGGAGAAAAACAAACATACTGACGCTAGCTCGAGCTACGACGCTAAAACACGAACACGTGACTCCGCCCTCCTCCGCCTTCAGTCACTCCCAGAGGAGAGCCGTGTCCGCTCCTCACCTTCACCTCTTGAAAAGTGCCAGTTTGTAACCCCCACCCACCCCCCCACCTCCACCACCACCACCACCCCCACCCGCCCGCCCCCTCCCTCGTGGTTAAGACTGTGCTCTCAGGTCCTTCAGGGTTATGATGGATAATCGTGCGGCGGAGTTTGAACGGAGCACCCTGCGGCTGGATCGGAGCCTCAAGGGAAAGCTGAGATGATGATGATGATAAGGAAGGAGGGAGGGAGGGAGCGAGGGAAGGAAGGAAGGAAGGGAAGGGAAGGGAAGGGGGGGGTCAAGGCGAGGCCCCACGCAGCCTTGCTTGGGATGAACTGCAGCCGGGTTTTCCTCCTGCACGTCGGTTAAAGATGAGAGAAAGGTCTGAGCTGCTCCAGCTGCACCTCCAGAGATATCCTCTCCTCCAGCAGGTCCTGGAAAACATCAGTCGTCAGTCACCTTGGTCGTTTTGTTGTTTTGTTGTTGTTGTTTTTGTTGTTGTTGTGTCCCGCCTACCTTCAGCTGCTGCTGCAGTTCACTGTTGAGTCGAGCCAACACCGTGTTGGTCTCCTTGTTTCTCCTGATGGAAGCTTGAATCGCCTTTTTGTCCTTTCCTACCGACCTGCGAACGCACAAACACGCCATCTTTTTTTTTTTTTTTTAAAGAGACGCACAAAAGACACGTGACCGCGTGAGCCGGGCCGGTGGACGGACCTGGGGATGGAGGGCTGTGTGGCCAGGGCGGCGGCGATGACGTTGGTTTTCTGCGGGCCGTGCTGCTCGTCCTCCGGCCGCAGCTCGTCCTCGGATTTCAACCTCCGGCGTACGGGTTTGGGGGGAGGAGCCAGCGGACCGGACGAACCTTTGACCTGACGGGAGAAGAAAAAAAGAAACGACGAATGAAAACCCAGCCTGAGTTCCCGTCTGCGCGTTTCTGCTCGCGTGACGTGCTCGTTTCCTCGGGGATCGGCTGAACGTACGGCGTTGACGGCGGCTGAGGGTCTGTCGTCCGCTTGGCCGTCGCTCTTCACCGATCTTAAAGGGCCGGCGCCCTCCGACGCCTTGTCCACCTGCGGGCACGCCAAACGATGGCGTCAACACACGCCGTTTGGGTGTGAGCTGCACAATTACGGCTTTTCACCACGACCTGCGTTTATGTGAATGCAAATAACTGGATCGCCGTGGGCGACACGCGCTCGCGGTGGTAAACAATGTTTAACTGCTGCTGCGGTCGGCTCGCCGTCGCGTCACCTGTCCCGCCTCGGCGTGTTTCTCCACCTCCGGCAGGCTGGACGGCTGCTCCGACGCGGCGAAGGCCTGGAACTGGCTGAAGTCGGCGAAGTTGGGCTGCTGAGGAATCTGCTGGGGGGAGGTGGCGGCGAGCACCGCCCCCGCCGCGCCCGGCACGGCCTCGGCCTCCACGCGATGCCCGGCGTGCGGCACCGAAGTCTGCGGAGAGAGGGGGAGGGGGCGGTAAAAGTGGGTCAACTGTACAAAAAAAAAAGAAAAGAAGCGTTTGTTTCGTCTGTCGGCGTGCGCCCGACCTGCGTGGGCAGCGGTCGGGGAGGCACGGCGGGCGGGTAGGCTATCGTGGAGGGCTGCGGCTGTCCCGCGGCGGCGGCGGCAGCGGCGGCAAAGGTGCGGTTCATGTCCAGAGACGAGGAGCGAGAGTGGGACGGGTGGGGGCGGGGCGGGGGCGGAGGCGGGGCCACCACCTTCAAAGCCTCCGGGGACGTCCCCGACTGAGACCTGGACACAAACGGGACGGGGATTACGGGTCGGACACGTTCGCGTCCTCTAACCCTGGATCTGGAAACAGGAAGCCACTGACCGCTGTCTCGTGATTGGCTCCTGGTCTGACGTGAAGGAGTCCGAGCTGCTGTAACCGTCGCCTGCGAGGACACAAAACAAACTCAGACGGACTCACACAGACATGTGCAGCGCGCGGGGAGGTTTTGATCCGGCGTGCCGCCGCCCTCCCCCCCTCCCTGACTCACCCGCGGTGTTGGTGGCGACAAACTTCATGGAGGCGGGCAGTTTGGCTTCTTCTGGCAGCTCGGGGGGTTTGGCGAGCAGCGGGCTGGTCGGGTGGTTGTGGTCTGAGGAGAAACGGCAGAGAAGCGTTGACGTCAGCGGGTTGCAAACTCAGCAGGCGTCGGCTTTTTAAAACGGCGGCGCCTCACCGCTGCCCGTCCTCTTCAGCTCCATCTCCTGCATGTGGATCTTGCTGGGCGTCATCCGGATGGGGACCGGGTGGACGATGGCCGTGTCCTGCGGGACAGACGGAGAGGTGAGACGGGCGGGCGGAGACGCGCTGAACTTTATACTTCAACTGCGCCGCTACTTTTACCTCATGAACTGATCATATAATAAAAAGGCATTTTTTCTGCATATTTATACCATTTAAAACTGCAGTATACAGTAGCTACTAAAGGATCCGAGTACTTCTCATGAGCCGCTGTGCACCCTCAAGATATTCCCAAATATTCCCAAAAAGGCAGAGCATCCGTTCACCACCTCAGATTATGAGATTAAAGAGTTTTGTGTCACGTTTAGGTTTTACTGCTGAGATTACTGCGATAAAAAAAAAAGAGGGGGGGTGCACTTTGTGTCAGATTAACTGTGCAGAGACCGACTTCTGCTGTGAGGGGAAAAAAAAACCAAACAACTTGTCAAAGCGGCGCAGCATTTGAACGCCTCACACACGGATCTGAGTGTCACGGAGCGAGTGGACGTCACCGCAGGAAATATAAATATATATTTAAAAAAAGCTAAAGCAGCTGAAATCACAACACACACTGTCCACTGCGTTGTCATGCACAGAGAGAGAGAGAGAGAGAGTGCAGAGGGTTAATGTGTGTCCATTAACGGTGAACCATGCATGACTCAGTGATCGACTTACAGGGTCAGCTGGTGCAATGTTAGAGTCAAATTGGGTCAGAGTTTGTGAGCTGGAGGAGCGCTCGCTAAACGTCTCCCACTGCTGCAGGAGACAGACAGACAGACAGACAGACAGACAGTGAGAAAAAAAAAAAAAACACGTCAGTCAGCCGCCGCAGTGACATCACACGTTTACATCGTCAGCCTGAGCGAGAACTGCCGCGGTCCGGAGAGAGAGAGGCGAGAGAGGAAGAGGCGGTGAATCGTCGGTCAGTACGTCGGATGATGATGATGATGATGAGGAGGAGGAGGAGGAGGAGGAGGAGGAGGAGGAGGCGACGTCAGCTGATCGACACCGAGCGAAACAGAAACGCAGTGTGTGTGTGTGTGTGTGTGTGTGTGTGTGTGTGTGTGTGCGGGAACCTCGCTGCTCTGGTTCATCTCCGGCCACGCCTGGTTGAGTGAGGGCATGGAGGGGGACTTGCTGGGGGTGACTTCCACCGGAGAGCCCGAGTACCCGACGTCGGCGGCCGGCTCCGGGACCTCTGTGGGGGCGGAGACGGGACACTGGGTCAGATTCAGACGCTCACGTCCCGACTCTGATGAATTAACTGCAAAAATCAGCGTTGGGGCGAGCTGCGAGAAATACAAGCGGTTTTGCAGTTTCCTTTTGCGTGCGCTAAAAAAAAGATACGATCAAAGCGCGAGATATCGGTTCAGCAGGAAGTGAGTGCTCAGCAGCTCGCAGCTCCATATTCATGTAAAACACATATGAGAGGAACGCCAGGAAATGATAAATCCTTCTTTTTAATGCCACGGGGTTCGATCCGGAAAGCGTTGCAGGGAAATCAGCGTTTTCATTTCATTCGCGCTAAAAGGCCGAAGCTGAATCTTTAATAAACGCGCCGCAGGACGCGGGGCTCCGTCGGGAACGCGGCGCCGCGTACCTGCCGAGTCGTCCAGGTCGATCAGCTTTGGCATCAGGCTCTCGGGCAGCTTCTCCGGCAGGTCGTAGCCGTTCTTCCGGGCCACCACCAGGTGGAAGGCGGCGCAGAACTCGTCCAGGGTCAGCGCTCCGTCCTTGTCGAAGTCCGACAGCTCCCTGCGAACGCGAACGCACTCCGTCTGCGTACTGCACTGAACAGGCCGAGCTCGGGACGGACGGGACAAAAGAGACGACGGGGGGGGGGGACACACGCTCGTGTCCGAGCCGCCACTCACCAGATGTGCGACAGCTCTAAAATGGGAAGTTTGGACTTGGTGAAGAATTCTTTAGCTGCTGAACCTGAGACACACGGGAATAACAACGCAGAGGATTCAGTGGACTCGCTGTGTGTGTGTGTGTGTGTGTGTGTGTGTGTGTGTGTGTGTGTGTGTGTGTGTGTGTGTGCGCACGTCCCTACCAGGTATGAAGCCGGTGAGGTCCGGCTGGATGGTCTTGAACTGGTTGATGTAATACTGCCTCTGCTCGTCCGTGATCTTCCAGGGGTCGTCGTAGCCGCTGGACTGTCGCTGGATCTCGTTGGTCGTGGCGGCCGAGGCCACGGTTCGTACCGTGGTGCTTTCCTGCGGAGACAGGAGCCCGCCGACGCGGCGTTCAGCTCGGAAAAACTATTTGAGACGTTAAACGACGTCGTGTCGGGAACCCGAAGTCAACACGGCGTCTAAAATGTGCGAGTTTCATTCTGAGAGGTAAAAAGGTTGCGTGGCGCTGGGAAAGCTAATTCCTCGTCAGCGCAGGTTCCCCGGTGCGGCGGGACGTTACACGCGCACCCGTGTACAAGCTCATTTTTGCTGTGACGGACGACCTGCTGATCCCAAACATCTGATGCGACGACGGTGAGCGCGAAGGAAGCGGCAGGTTCACGCTCGCACTTGAAGCCGAACCGCGGCGGCTGCCGTACCTGGACCGAGGAGGGGTGCATGGCGGGGAGCGTGCTGGACGGCGGGGTGTCCGCCGTGAAACTGACCCAGCTCTCCTGACTCGGGGGAGGAGGCGAGTGGGACGACCACATGCCGTCGCCGGGCACCGGACCTGGAAGGGGGAGGGACAAGCTTTAAATTCCCAGATTTGGGAAGCAGGAATTCATTTTCCTACGGATCAGCTGACTGATTGTTTGCTGCCGTGCCAGAGAAAATGATTTTCATACTTGTTGTGGTGTCTCCGCCACATTATGTGCTAACAAAGCAGGGCAGAGGTCACATGGTGTGCACTCGACTTCCTCTAATGACTAACTGCTCCTCTCAGGAAGCGCGATGAGCAGCGCGCACACGCTGCACAGGAAGTCCCGCGAGAACCGGCCCGACGCGCCAGTCACCCAGAGCGTTCAGTGACCCGCGCTACCGGAACCGGCGGCGGACGTTACCCGTCTGCGGTTCTCTGAACTGCGTCCACGCGGCTCCCGCCGCCGCCGCCGCCACCACCGGCTGTCTGTCTGCGTTGCCCCGCTGTGCTGCCGCTTGTGTTTCCTCCAGGAGTGAGGGGAGGTGGGGGGGGACTGGTGCGGGGAGACCACCGGGGACGTCGGCTCGGGCTGCTGACGGACACAGAGAAGGATCGCCGGCGCGTCTTAATCTGGTTTTCCGTCTCCATCTTTGCCGCTTCGCAGCTTTTTCTGTATCTGACACCGGAAGTTCGAGCGCGCGGCCAATGAGCGTCACGCGACAGATGCGCGAAGATAACAGGCGGCGTTACGCAAACACACACAGGAAATGCACAAGTATTCCAGCAGCTTATCTGGAGCGACGGCGAGCGGGCGAGATGTAGCAGGAAATAAAAATGTGCGCGTGATGTTCCCCTAAAGATAGATCACAGTAAAGATCACAGTAACACACCTGTGCTTCTATGCTGGGGGCCAGGGGCTGGATGACCTCGTGGACAGGAAGTGGAGCGGAGGACGGGGGGCCCTTCTTGTTCTGGTGTCCCCTGCCCGGCGGTCTGGGGATGACGGCGGCGGTGGCGGACGGCGGGTACAGGCCCTGGCTGTCGGTGTCCTGGTACAGCGCGGCGTGCCTGGCCTCCGCCTCGTTCTTCCCCACCACGAACCGGGGCAGCGGCAGGTCCTTGACTGGTGAGACAGGAAGCGGCGAGAGGACGGAGACGTTTCAGGTCGATTTCAGGGCCGAAGCCCGAAGAGCTTTTTTGTGCCGTTCACTTCTTTTGGTGCAGCTCTTTTACAGGAAGTGGCCGGTTCCTTTTACACGTACTATTCTACAAATCGTATGAAGAAATCATTCCGGTGACTTCACGTCGTTTGAGACGACACCTTCCCTTGTGTTTTTGTAGAGAAGCCACACCAGAGACCAACTACAAAGAATTATTTTGCGGTGAAACAAACACCCACTCACTTCTTCAGAGCTCAGAAGCTAAGTCTGTTAGAAAACTGTACTAAATTTACTGTATTTATAAACTTCACACAGGTGGAGGTGGTTCTGAAGCGAGACAGCGCGGTGCCACGATGACGGAGCCGAGGCGTGGACTCACCTGAGTTGAGGCTCTCCACCCTCAGCGGCAGCCCGGACTGGGCGATGGCGATGAGCTTGAGGGCGATGTAGAACTGGCTCCTCCCGAAGTGACCCAGCCGAGTGGCCCCGCAGAGCTCTGTGATCTACACCCACGCACGGGGGGGGGTAACAACATCAGAAACTCTCAACTGAACTCCTGCTGCAGCACTAAATACATGTTGTGATGCAGTTTACCTTGATTCATGTCACAAAAAACAACACAAGCGACAGCCTCGTCATCACATACGTTGTCTGGACAGAGGACGAGCGACACGTGCAGATTATTCTGACGAGCGTTTCCTGCGTGGTCGGTGTGTGTGGACACGTGAAAACCCTGCAGGATTAACGTCCGGCGAGTTTCACTTCAGAACGACAGCTCGGCTCCTCCAGTGTCCTTCAGCACAGAGAGCCATGACACCCACAGCCCACCACAGCTGACTGATCCCTGTCTCGCTGACAAAGAACTTATTCTGAGTGTGTGTGTGTGTGTGTCTGTCTGTGTGCGGGCATACAAAGCTCCAGTCACTTTCCTCAGCCTGTTACAACATGACATCGCAGCTTGTTTGCGTTCGGTGCACATTTTGAAAGTAGAGGATTACAACAGCGCCTAATTTCTTTCATCACACGGCTCCCCCTTGTTGACCTTGAAAAGGATGCTGACTCACAAACTGCACACACACACACACACACACACACACACACACACACACACACACTGGCCTGCTGGGAGACCTGGCGCCCCCAGGAACCGGCTGCTGCTGTGTAGAACTCACAGACAGGCCAGAGAAGGTCCGGACGGGACCGTCTGTGGTGTAAACACAACACCAACACTGCTGTCCCACCTGAGACAAACGCGTCTGTGGCTCAGGACAGACAAACTGTGCAGGACAGTCTGTGTGAGGGGACGGAGGGCTGAGACGGTGCTGCAGTCCAGGTGACAACTTGCTGTGACGCCGGCTCTACGTTTCCAACATGTCAGCTGGAGCCAGCGAGGCGCAGGCCGGCAGCTGTTGACGGGGTGAGCGGACAGGAAGCGGTGGGCAGCGATGTGTCGTTGTTCCAACACACACACACACACACACACACACACACACACACACACACACACACACAGACACACACACACACACACACACACACACACACACACACACACACACACACACACACACACACACACACACACACACACACACACACACACACACACACACACACACACGCCAGCCTTGCTCATGTCAGCCCGACCGGTGCCTGCTCTCTTTAGGCTAAGGCTAACGTTAGCCAGAAGAAGGTGTGTCTCCTCTTGCTGCGCAGCACTGCTAGCCGCCGAGGCTAACCAGCGCCGGACCGGCTGACAGGTCAGCTCCGGCCGGCCGGGCAAGTTTGTCTAACACCCAGTACCGACTGCCCGCTTCACGGCCGGGACCCCGGCCCAGCACGAACACTTTATTTTTAATAAAACTGCCAGTCACTAGCGCTAGCTTACCTGCAGGACAACTTCGCTGGGTAGCTGGGCCGCCCGGAAAAGGTCAAGAACTCTCCCGTTGGAAGCCACTTTTTTGGTGTTGTCCGTGTCGCAGTAGACGAACAGGTCCGAGTAATATTTCTGCTCGACATCACTCAGGGTTAGACTTTCCATTGTAGTACCGATCGGTCCCGAAAACCAGACGAGTTGGCTGTTGATTAGCCCTTAGCCAATGGCTGGGGCAGGATCCAAAAAATGGGCGAGACTTCGGGATCCCAACTTAGCTAGCGTTGGTGCACTAGCTACCGCAGAGGTTAGCGGGGATAATAAACGTTCACAAGGCGCTGGGTCGACTTGTCGTCGTCCGATCCCAGCTCTCCGCGAAAGTCCCGAACGCTAACCGGCGACGGCGAGAGCCGATCCCCGCTCCGCGAGTCAAATACCGAACGCTTTCACACAGTTATTCACTTAGTTAACTTGTTGGGCCAGCCGAGCCAACAGCTGGCTAGTGGAGCGGCGAGCTAACAGCTACCTTGATTCAAAGTCAGTGGAACAAACGTTGGAGGCTAACGAGCGAGTCGCCTCGGCGCGGACAACTAGCGCGTCGATCTCACGCTGTGTCGCCTCTTCTCCCTGTGAGCCGCTGCGGGACGGTGGTTTTGCGTTTCGTCGCACGCAAATTCCTCTGCGGGGCCGCTAGACGTAAAGTTTCAGGGTCTTTGGGTTCCTTCCTCCAGTAATCATAGCCGCCATTCCCACCAGCAGCGTCAAGCCACTCGGAGCTAGTAGGGGACTTCCGGTGCGGATCTTCAAAATAAAAGACAGCTCAACTACAGTTGACCAGGCGAGGGTCCGAGGTTCGTTCCGGATCATTTAGTTCTACACAGCTAAGACGAAAACGAATCTTAACCATGACTCCAGAGTCCTTCTAGATTTCATGCCACATTTGTATTAGTTGCGTTTTTCAAGATTCAAGATGTTTATTGTCATGTGTCCAGTTGAAACATACCGTCACACTGTACAATAAAAAATCTTATTTTGCTCGTCCCTACTTGTCACAAAATATTTATTAAGTAGTCTTCATCTTTTTTATGTCAACACAGAAAATCTCAAATAATGTACTATTATTCCATCACAGGAGTGCTGTAAGGTTACTACCAATAATTATTGTCATTATCAATAAATTCCACAGTTATTTTCTTGAATGGTTTATTGATTGATTAGCATATAGATAAGAACAATAGGTATGTATGACTAAGAGCAATGTAGAACACTAAATGAAGAATATTCTGGCACCTGTTTAAACGCCAAAGTCATTCTTTTATTTTGATGTAGACTAGTAGAAATGTAAACTTCCGGTCTAATCCGGCGTGAATTATAGTTCTCTTGATGTCTCGTGATGTCACTTGGGCTACGGTCCGAGTCAGCGGGATCTCGCCTGGCCTGTAGGGACCCGGATGAGCGGTTTCAAAATAATAGCTGAGCCGAGTCCATGACTGCACGTAACAATTTAATATAGTCACCATGAACCTCTTCCCTGTCTCTGGCAAATGCTGTGATGAACTACGTCACTCACTGTAATAAATAATAAATGAAATGAATGTCATTTGGTAGTTTTCCCTTATCAAACGTGTAAAGGGGAACAGAAGAAGAAGGACTGGGAAGAGGAAGGTACCGAGATGTGGTAAAGCAAATAGTGGCCTAAAAATAACAATGGCCGTTATATCTCACTCATTAAAACAGTATCATGGCCTGATATCAAAGGCTACTGTGGGTTTGCAGGGAGATTTTGCGCCCTTGCTCGGAGGTGGGGATGATTGTGGGACGACTGGAAAAGTGAAACCTTTATGAGGAGGCAGAAAATAAGCACGAGACATCCCCAACCTCTGCGTTGCCATATATGGAGCAGAGCCCGTGAAAGTATCGCAGTGTGTCACGATGAAGTCAGATGAGCTTTAATGGTGCCTTCGGGTGTTATCGGAAAATTGGGGCACGCGTCAATGATCCCATCACCGCGACATAAAAGGGGGACAGCATTTTGAGACTTTACAGCTGCTGTTACTTTAGAGTACAGGGATATTAGACGAATATGATGATGGTGGTGGTGGTGTGTGTGTGTGTGTGTGTGTGTGGGGGGGGTTACCTTAAGCTACTTTGAGCTACTTTAAGCCCCAAATGTAAATATACTTATTACACAGAATGGTCCATTCCAGAGGGCCATTAATAATATATATAACTATCTGTGTAATACTATATATAAACTTCTATTTAAGGAAAATCTCCAACAAGGGGCCTCCAGGTTTTAAAGCTCTACAAAATGTATGGAACATGAGCGACACCCCAGAACCAACTGGAACAAAGCACATTAGCAAAGAACGTGAATGGGAGTGTGGAAATATTTTATTTTATTATATTTTAATTTGTTTTTTATTTTATTTTTTATTTTTTTTATTTATTTTAATTTTAATTTTAATTTTAATTTATTTTTTTTTTATTTTATTTTATTTTATTTTATTTTATTTTTACGTTATAGTAAATATATAGTCAGTTTGTAAGAGTGGTACCACAAAGAGACTGTGAACGTTCCTGAGCAGACGGAGCAGAGGTCCGAATATTTCCGAGCAGATCCTGAACGCATCAGCGTTATCCGGCGGCGGTGCCGATTCATCAGAAAGTCGTCCGTCACTTCACGAGCAACAAAAAGAATAAGACGAACCGAGGTAAATACGTAAACGGCCCTTTAACGCATGCTGTGTGTAGACGTTAATGACACGACATTTTTTTTCTCGCCGCCGCATATTTAATCCGTTTAATGTGTGTGCGCGCGTGCGTGTGTGTGTGTGCGCGCGGCTTCCTCGGTCCTCTCATTCATATCATTCTGCTCGAAGCTAATGTCGCCGGCGCGCTCACGTCTGCCGCTCATCGTGAAAAATCTACGGTTGAGCCCGAAATCACGGTCAGCGCCACCGATCGCGGATACGAATCCGCACATATGAACGAACACCCCCCGCTAAACTCCATAACGCTCAGCCGGTGTTTGTGTCTGGGGATGTTAGCTCCGGCTGCTAATCCTCCATTTCCGCATTGGTCGTCCGCCCCGCTCGTGTTGGGACTTGTTACGTTCATAGCGCTGTCTCACGTTACGTGTGGAGTTTGTGCTGCTGTTTTCCTGTAATATATTTTATGGATAGAAATAGATTTTTAAAAAATTACATTTGCATGATTCCCTTGAGATAATTTCCATTTTTTTTCTTTTAAGGAGAATAACCTCAGCCCCAGACTCCGTTTACTAATCCATCAAAACTGGAATTGCCTCGCCGATAATTCAAATTAATCTTTTAGAAAAATTCGCAAAAATTCACTTATAAACTCTCTTCAAACCTCAAATGTACTGGAATCAAGTGCTGCCTGCCGGAGTAAGTTAATGCCGATTTAAGGGTTTAACCTTAATGATTATGATGGGACAGTTATGACGGCATTTGCTTGTTTAGTAGCAACAACACAACACTAAAATGACACAATCTTGAATGGAGTTTGGTTTGGTGGGAAATCCCTGATGTTTGGATGATGGCTCCCATCCCATAAATTGCATTGAGCCTTTAAAGAGGTCAGATGAACGCTTTTAAAATAAGTCTATTTTTGATTAAAGTGTGTGTGTCTCATCTACTGCTTCACTTTTTGTTTTGCCTTCAAGCAACGATGAATGTCGATCATGAAGTGAAGCTGCTGGTGCAGGAGATTCAGCGACTGGGCAGCAAAAGTGAGTCCGTGCTGTGATTGTGTATTGAGTCATGTTTGATTTCTGTGTTCCTGTATTTGGTGCTTTGTGCAGTTTAATCAGTCGTTGCCGCTGTGACGTCTCATTCCAGATTCGCAGGGTCAGGTCACGGTGAAGTTTGGTGTGTTGTTTAACGACCCCGTGTGCGCCAACCTCTTCGAAGCGCTGGTGGGCACCCTGAGGGCTGCCAAGAAGAAGAAGCTGGTGGCCTTCGAGGGAGAGCTGCTCCTGCAGGGCATGCACGACCACGTCGACGTCGTCCTGCTCCAGGAATGAGACTGGCCCGTTTTGGACCAGAACCTCCCGACCAAAACCGAAACCCTTCCGACAACCTGAGCTTCTGTAGTGTACCGGCCCGTCGCTGAGCTGCTGTTTCCAGTCGTCTTCGTCCACGTAGAAGGCTCGGCGTTCCAACTCCAACACGATGACCAAACAGATTAGACCGAGCAGATTATTAACGGACCCGCCTGGCATCCCATATCATTTCACTGTGCCAAATTTGAGAATATTTTCGGGCGCTTCGTGAGGCTGAACCGACAGCCACGCTCACAGTGTCCGATATCGAGGGAAAGTGGTGTTTCTCAGGCGCCGCCGCTTTATTGACCGCAGGCCTGAAATGTCATTTTTATACACATTTAAGACTATAAACGCACAAATCTGGAATGTAATCGTTTGTTTAACATATTCATATGGGGAATTATGTCGTTCATTTTTTGGGGAAATGGCAGTATGTGGTAATTAAACACAACAAAATGCCTCACGATGACGGAGGACGAGACGCTGGTTAGATTTAGCAACTTCACCAGACTCGTTCTTCTCCTTCCAAGGTTTAACGGGAACATTCAGAACTTTAGCGACTGTTTGTAAGAGATACTTGTCTTTAAAGCTGCACTTTAAGACCTCATTGCCCTAAAATCATGAATTGTAAGGATTTGTTTTTACATATGAATCTAGTGCAGCTTTACCTCTACCTCTTGTGGACTTTTGGAAATAGGACAACAATTCCTTCATAGAACGCGACAAGTGCAAGTTGCATTTTAGGAAAGACCTTTTGCACCTTTTTGTACTCATTGCAATGTTCATACGAGTAGTTTTTATTCCATTCTTTTCTATATGTGGTCAGGAACTAGTTTTCTCTGCTGAAAAAAAAAAAAAAAACCTCCAAAACTTGCCTTTTCGTAAGAAATTGCTGATGAGCAAATGGCGAATGTATTTCTCGTGCAATTTTTATTGACGTGTCATTACTGGGTGATTGGTGCCAAATGCCAAAAGATGAATTTGTAATGATTCTCAGGACCAAATCAACACGACCAAAATATGTTAAATAATTGTCCTGTGGCTTAAATTAGGTGTCTTACCTGTGACACCAGATGTGGATTTATAGTTAAATTAGCTTTTAATTCTTTTTTTTTTTTTTTTTTGCACTTTTTATTCTGTACTGTAGGCCCAAGGAAACTTGCAGACCATCTCCAAAACTCATTATAAATTATCAATGTTCATTACGGAGGCATAAAGTGGTTAAAGCTAAATAGATGAATAAGATATCATGAAATAATCATAATTTGTAATACAAAGACACTTGGTTTGCAAGTTTCACTCGGTCATTCACATTCACTGCTGTCGCATCCACCGAGCTAAAACTTTTTTTGTTCAGGTGTTGGTCGTTTGACTCCATCGATCACTGATCAGCGTCAGAGCGCGTTCACTGACCGATCTCTCAACGCTGCACAGATCCTGCTGTGGCTGCGTTCACTGTCTGTCTCTGCTGGGAGTTTTAATTTAAATGGCTTAAGAGAAAGTGCTCGTTACATCCAGCGGTGCCAACCGAGTGTTCCAGTGCATCATTACTGTCTTTTATATTGGCAAAAACACATTCCTAACAACCTAATAAACACAAGAGAACAGTTACTGTGGAATACACTCAGAAAAATAAAATCTTTACACTTGAAGCCTTCAGCCTGATGTTATGGGTGTTTTATTTTATCTTTCCTGATCTCAAAACAGACATGAAATCACATTCTATTTATAGCGATGTTGTATTTCTCAAAGCAAATGTGTGATACAGAGATAAGACACGCAGCATTATTGCTGGACTGCACTTTATGCATTTGTGGCTGACGTGCTGACAATCCGGGGAAAGGCAAGAAGTTTATAATTTCCAATTAACGGCCACTAATGTTTGGTTTACTGCAACGTGACTGTGGGGAAAGCAGGAAGAGACGCCGATATAGAAACAGGTTTCATACTTTGTTTAGTGGCGCTTTCACAGGTTTCAACAGCTAAATTGTAAGATTCCTGGATGGAGTTTGGTGCCTTATCTTTATTTTATCTGATTTTATTCTTTGTCTTGTCGAATTTATTTTGAATGGTTTGTTAGTTTCCTAACAGTTGATTTAATTTATCACAGAAACGTAAAAAAAAAGTAAAAATCACCAATCAAAATGATTGTGAATGAATAAGCAGCTGATTAAACGTTCTTTCGATCGACTGACTGACGTTTAGGTATTTCCGAGCTTTCCCGCGGGTCGCGAACGCGGCGTAAATCTTTGACAGCCAATGGCGGGGGGGCGGGGTCCCGTGACGTCGGGGGGTGGAAGAAAAGAGCAGAGCAGGAATCAAAACAAGAGACGGACACGCCTTCGCCCTTAGAGGTTATGGCAGCTTATTCGTTATAGCTGCTGCTGAGCCAAGAGCTGCACGGAGACCTGCCCGCCGCCCACGAGGACACCCGTAAACAACACAACGGAACACAAACAAACAAACAAAACAACCAGCTGCAGAAATGGAGTCCGCAGACATGTCAGACGGCGTTGACAGCAGCCGCGGATAGAGGTCGAAAATAACACCGACACCCGAATCCCCGTACAATGCCCAACCAGAAGAACAGCAAGGGAAAGAAGAGCAAGCGGACGAACAGCAGCGGGGATGAGCAGGAAAATGGAGCCTGTGCGGCCGCAGCAACAGGAGGCGCGGCCGCGGCGGCTGCGCCCCGGAGCGAGCGCTCGAGCGGTAAGAGAGGAAGCGAAGGGGGGGGAGATGGAGTGAAGTTTGGCGGCGGCGCCTTCCTGCGTGACTGTGACATACGTGCACTGCGACGTTGCTAATGTGTGTGTGTCGTCGTTGTCCCCCCCCCCTCCCCACACACACACACACACACACACACACACACACACACACTCCTCTCCTCACTGGAGGGAAGACGCCGCGCGGAACTTGGTTTGAAAATGTTGCCATTTTAACGATATCAAAGCCAAACACAGGCTGCACAGGTCGATCACGACTCAAGGCCGCTGTATGAATGGAGGCGGCGTGAACGCAAACCAGCAAGTAGCCAGTACTCAGCCACACTCACGTGTCGGTCAGCGGAAACGCTTCACACTGATTTTTTTATTTTTTTTTTTTTATACAAGAACCGCGGTTTCTGCAGCACGCACGCGAGCTGAAATATCGGCGAAGCGCGATGACAGTGAGCCGAGCTGTGCAGTTTCCTAAATTGTCTCCAGTGATGTTTTGATGCGGTTGAATAGTTTCCGATACGCAGGGGGATATTAAATATGGATGCATCTATTAATGGAGTTTGGTGCAGTCAGCATCCTCCGGTGCGGGGGCTGCGGGGGGTGCGGGGGGTGCGGGACTACTACCTATGTAAACAATATTCCTTGTGGCGTGAATGACGCAACGCGGCGCCTCTTTGTCACCACGTTGGAGGCGGATGCCTGTGACACGCAGCGTGCAGGCCGCGTCCACTCCGCCGCTCCTGGCCTCCTCCTCCTCCTCTCCTCCTCCTCCTCCTCCTCGGGGGTTAATACTGACACCTCGCCGCTTGTGTGCGCACTCAGCGTTCACAGAAGCCGCAGACAGAGCATTCGTCTAATATTACACGTTAAAGCGCCACAGTACAGTGCGCTATTACAGGCTCAGGGGGACATGCACTTATTGCATTATAATAAAATGTGTAATATTAGCCTGCTATATATATTTTGGTGTATCTTTTTAGTCAGCGTACAGTAGGTGATATGTAAATGCGACTTTCTGAAGAGAAAAGTAATGGACAAGCAGCTGGATCATTAATAATGTTTTGTCGCTTGCCAAACGTTTGATGGCTGCAGCCTCAGTGTGACATTCTCCTCCTTGCGTTATAGTTGTGAAACCTGAATATGACTCGTGTTTTTTTTTCATGTTGTACCTGCCCACGATGAATGAGCTAATTGAGAACAATAATAAGC
The DNA here is from genome assembly GCA_016785225.1 of Psettodes erumei. NCBI lineage: Eukaryota > Metazoa > Chordata > Actinopteri > Pleuronectiformes > Psettodidae > Psettodes > Psettodes erumei. The sequence goes on along the minus strand of JAFBJZ010000628.1, from coordinate 477,776 downwards.
AGATGGTAGATTAGGATAAGGAGGAGGGTGCGTTGTCTCCATTCATTCGTGGTGAAGTGTGCAGCCAGTGCAGCACGAGTACTGACAGTGTGCCGGAAGAGGAAGGAGGAAGCTGTGCTCCACACACACACACACACACACACACAGTGTGTGTTATCATGAGCTGCTCCTCATGTCCAACAGGTTGGCGGGGTTGAGCGTCGTACGCTGACGAGGCAGATGTTGTTACGTGACGACGGTCGTCACAACGTCTCCTGGAGATGTTCACGTTTCAGAGCGGCAGCCGGCCGTGACTCATCACTGTTTCAGCTGATGTGCTGGTTCCACAAAATGTCAGGAAAATGCCACAAGTGAAGAAGGAAACAGAATCAGGATTCTTTTGAGCCCAAAGCGACATATTCAGAACCGATCAAGTGGAAAACCAATCCAGTGGTGAAACCATTATCTGTGGCTCCTGATGTTTAATTGAGAAAACAAAATGAATAATGATCATTAGTTGCAGCCTGATATCTAACATCTGTAGGTTTTTGTCTGTTTTTGTCCCCCCCCCCCTCTCAGAGGTCCAGTGTGCGACGCCCCTGGGCTGCAGCCTGGGCCGGGCCATCGACCTGGAGAAGGACGACTACCAGCGGGTTCTCTGCAACAACGAGCTCTGCCCGTACGGCAACTGGATGCACCTGCAGTGCTTCTACGAGTGGGAGAGCTCCATCCTGGTCCAGTTCAACTGCATCGGCCGCGCGCGCTCCTGGAACGAGAAGCAGTGCCGGCAGAACATGTGGACCAAGAAGGGCTACGACCTGGCCTTCCGGTTCTGCTCCTGCCGCTGCGGCCAGGGCCACCTGAAGAAGGACACCGACTGGTACCAGGTGAAGCGCATGCAGGACGAGCGCAAGAAGAAGCCGTCCGAGAGGAGCGCGGGCAGGGCGGGGGCCGGCGGAGGCGCCGTCCTGGGGTCCGGGGACGGGCTTTTCGAGGAGCCCAAGAAAAGCAAGTCACCGGGAGGAGCGGCGGGAGGAGGAAAACTGTCCCACAGAGCCTCCAGCCAGGAGCTACCTCGCAGACCGTCGGTGGAGCGACAGAACTCCACAGAGAGAGGAGCAGCAGGAGGAGGCTTTCCTCCCAAATCTCCCTGCGACTCCCCGGGACAGTCGCCTCCTGCCGGCTTCTCCTTCTCCCCCACCGCCGTTCTCGGGGCGGGAGGCGGCGGGGTGGGTCTGCGGGGTTCCCGTCAGCTGGGAGAGTTCCTCAAGTCGGCCGTCCACATGGACCCGCAGAGGAAGCACCTCCTGGTCGGGGGAGCCTTCAGCAGGGGGGGCGGCTGCTCGGCGGGGGCGTCCGGCGGTCCTCACCTGGACCCGGGGTCGGTCCTCCCCCTGCCGCTGTCCATCGCCCTCCCGCTCCACCACCGCCTCACCGCCGGCGGCGTGGGCGACGGCGGCCACCCTCACCCGGTGCAGTTCCTGAGGAGGCTGGACCTCTCGGAGCTCCTCACCCACGTCCCCCGACACAAACTCAACACCTACCACGTCCGCATGGAGGACGACGCGCAGGCGGGCCAGGGGGAGGAGCTGCGCAGGTACAGCCTCCTTTCCGGGCGCCGGGGGGCGGGGGTAGCGGACGGTGTTGACTTGCAGATGATTTGGATCCACGCTGTCCGTGTCGTCCCGTAGGTTCATCCTGTCGGCGCTCAGCGCCAGCCGGAGGAACGTGGTCAACTGCGCGCTGTGCCACCGCGCGCTGCCCGTGTTCGAACAGTTTCCCCTGGTGGACGGGACGCTGTTCCTCAGCCCCTCGCGCCACGACGAGATCGAGTACGACGTCCCCTGTCACCTTCAAGGTCAGACCCGGGGTCGGGAGGAGACCTGAGACCTGAGAAAACAAAACTTTTCCTCTTTAAATCACCAACCATTTAAACTCAGGGCCGGGTCCCGACTTAGGAAAACACCTGCAGGGAGACAAAACACAAGACGATGCAGCAACTCGACAACACAAAAACACAGCCACATGCAGAAACATCCGGACGCAGCGACGCTGCTGAAGATGTTTTTGCGTTTTGTTTTGTCTGCTCACGCGTGCGAGCGCTGAGATCTCAGGACAGTCGCACACACAGCAACACAAAACACAGTTTACATCAGGTCAGATTTCTAAAGACACGCATTTCAAATTGTGTGGCAAAATGTGTGGCTTTCGCTGAAGTTGCACAGAGCTGGGAAAGTTTCATTTTGGTATTTTCCAGTCTGTAATTTGAGGAAATGATATCAGATCAGTGGGTAAATGTGGCGTCATCAGACATATTTGCAGTTTCCTTTCTTCTACAAACACGTTATTCTATCCCGCTAAAAATGTAAAAGCGCGCACCGGCATTTGTTAATTTATTGACGTGAGGCGACGATGATGAAATGCGTCCGCTGATCGTCTCTTTTTATTCCTAACAGGCAGGCTGATGCACCTGTATGCCATCTGCGTGGACTGTCTGGAGGGCGTCCACAAGATCGTCTGCATCAAGTGCAAGTCGCGCTGGGACGGGAGCTGGCACCAGCTGGGCACCATGTACACCTACGACATACTGGCCGCCTCGCCGTGTTGCCAGGTAGGAAACGCTTCGTGTTTAAAATAGTTAAAATATGTTTCACAGAAAGAAAACGGAGGGAAATAAAATCTCTATTTCACCGTCTTTTTGAGTGGAGGATGTGGAGAAATCGGTGGATTGTGCTCTACGCCGACGATTCAGTGGTTTTTATGTGAACACGACTCACCTGTGACAAACTAATCTCAACTCAAAGGCCGATTTACCAGCCTTTTTCATCGTTATTTCTAATCTTAATCTGCAAATTATCACCTGCATGCGGTGCTTTGCTTTTTGAAGTGTGGTGCAGTCCGAGTATAAAAGACATTTTTGAGTTGAGACGACGTCCCGTGTGTCCTCAGGCCCGTCTCAACTGCAAGCACTGCGGGAAGCCGGTGGTGGACGTCCGCGTCGGGATGCAGTATTTCTCCGAGTACAGCAACGTCCAGCAGTGTCCTCACTGCGGCAACCTGGACTATCACTTTGTCAAACCCTTCTCCTCCTACAAAGTTCTCGAGGCTTATTGACAAATGTGGTGCGCGCATGCTAGTTAAGCTGCTTCTGTTCACAATGGGGGATTTTTTTTTTTTTTCTAACACAATCTAGGATTTTTTTTTTATTATTATTATTATTATTATTTTTTTTTGGGGGGTGTTTTTTTCAGTTCTCTCCTTTTCTTCGGTTTTCTTTTTTGTATGTATAGGAAAAGTATGATTCTAGTTTTAAAATAAATAAATAAATAAATAAATAAATAAAAGCTCCGGGACAGTATCTCTCCTCCAGGTGTTGGTGACACTCAAGTCGAGCAAACTTTATCTGTGACCAGTGAATGTATCTGTACGCCAAATTTGCTTTTATTTTTTACCAAAAAAAAAAAAAAACCATAAAGAGGAATCTTGAATAAAGCAAAGAAAGATCCACCTGGTGTCGTCTCCTCCCGATCCGCCGCGCGGGACGGGTCATTTAACGATGAAGCTGAAGCTGTGACCGAGGACGATCTACGTCACCTCTCGTCACCTCTACGTCACCTTGACCGAGCCTCAAACGCAAAGAGAAGACGACAAGCGCCGAAGCTGTTCTGGAGTTTGGCGACGACCCGACGCCTCTTTATTACACACAGTGGAGCGATGAAGGGACACGTCGGCCCAGCTGGAAGATTTTTGTGCAAATGTTTTATTTCCATCACGTCACTGCTGCGTCGACCCTCGTGCTGCGTCCGCGCTGCTCTGAGCGTCAGTCCGCGCCGCCGCCGCCGCCTTGCTCTTTTCTTTCTGTGACATTTCCTTGGCTGAAGGCGGACGCAGGATGCACATGGCTGCTTGACCGTCGTGAATGACTCTGGGCTTGGAAACGAACGCCACCGTCGTCTCCATTTGTTGCACCATCTGCTCCAAACTCGTATCCTGTGAAGATAAGAGGTTTAGGCGCGAGAGAGAAAAAAAAAAAAGAGGAGTGAAGAAGAAACCGAGCGCCCCCCCTCACCAGGTTCTCCACGCGGTCCCTGCGCCCCGCCCGCAGGGTGATCCTGACGTGGTGCTTCTTCTCCAGCCAGCTCTCCACCTGTTTGAGCTTGGTGCTGAGGTCGTGGGACGCGATGCCAGGTGAGAAGGTGAGCTCCTTCACCTGCACGGGAGCTGCGGAGGAAACGCATCACAACTCTTAACTCGCTTGAACCCGACGACGGATTCAGTTTCACCTGGGACGCCACGCACCTGCTTTGGCCTTCTGCTTCTCGCGCTGCTTCAGCTGCTCTTGGTAGATCTGCTTGCCGCTCATCAGCTGGTAGACGGGTGGCTCTTTGTGCGCGTCGATCAGCACCAGTTTCAGATTCTTCTCGTTCATGATTCTGACCACGTGCGCCCGGTGCAGGGGGCCCAGGTCCTCGCCCTCCTCGCTCATCAGCTGAATCACCCGATCTGGGATCTTGCGGCCGACGTTGCCGATGTTGGCGGACGCTCTGGGATCCGGCTTTTTGTTCTTCGGCGCGGGCGTCCGCTCCGCGTCGCCGGCCGCCGTGGAGAACGGAGACCGGATCCACGAGGCGGGGACGAGGTGTGATCTGTGGCTGCACGCGAGGAACCCGGAGGTTCTCGCCCCATGGGTCAACACCCACCTGACGCAACCTGCAGACATATCCTGCAGAGACGGAGCGGCCATAATGATGATTTGAACAAATCAATGGGTGTAAACTTAATGAAGATTCCAAACTAACAAACACAACCGCGATGCGTCGACAGCTAGTTTTGGTTTTGCCACAGTTGTCCACACCAGCCTCCACTTGAAACTGGGCTAATTAACGTTTCCCGGGTACGCCTGTCCGCGCCCACGTCATCACGTCATACGTAGCGCGTCATTTTCAAATCGGTAGGGTCAACCCTCCCATTCGGGAACCACCACACTTACATCGGGGAGTTTTAGACGGTTTTTTTTTTAATTTCCCTAGAGGTGGTTCACCTGTCTAATGAATCGATCGTCCCCGGGGGGGCGGAGCGATCACGCAAATGTTAATTTGCATATTTTAAAAACAGTCACTTAAGTTGTCCTGGATGCTCCACCCACAAACAGATCCGTGGTAAAAATAAATAAATAAAATAAATAAAAATAAAAAATGACCGACGCAGTCAAATGCGACATGAACGCCAGTCACACCTTGAAGTAAATCCCCTCGGTTGTCTTCAGCGGTTGCGTTTCTCTCTCTCAATGTCGTTTTGTCATGCTCTCAGCTGCAGGGTTGTGTACGTTTCCGCCGCCGGACTTCTTCTTCGTGGCTTCTTCTTCTTCTTCTTCTTCTTCGCGTCAGCGCGGCACAGGCCGCAGTGCTGCCCCCTGGCGGACGCGTCCGTTCGACACAGCCCGGGTCCAAACGGACTTTCTGCGGCACCGGGAGCAAACGTTTAAATTCACACGAGCAAATTAAGAACTTAAACAAGAGAATTTACATTTAACGCACAGTTTCAGTAACTTGGATTTAAAAGGATATTAAAAATGTAGGAGTCAATCCGATGAAAATGATCAGATGTTTTTGTAATTTTTTTTTTTTTTTAAACTCTAATCAAATACTACTGTCATTTATGTGACATTACACTGCATAGAACAACCATGGTCTTTGTATACTGTTATGTCCCAGATGCCTGAATTTGTGTTATTTTGCATAGGGAAAGCTGTGAGTTTGCAAGACAAATTTGTGCAAAGTCAGTTTGACAGTTTTATTTGTCATTCAGCCAAAAGGTTCAGTTACTCTCGTCCAGCGCTGCAGTTCAGCGCTTCGACATTACTTCGACCAGAGAAGGGGGGTGAAGTACAAACTTGTCGTTTACATCAAGGAAATTGTCGAAGGATCATGACGCGAAGGAGCTGGATGATGTGGGTCCTGTTGGTGGGACTCCTGTGGATTTTCCCTGTTTGTAAGTAGACGTAAGGAAGCCTGACAGGTTTTTTGCTTTACGCTGGTTTTTCCTTCAGTTTCTCACCTGTTTCGTAGCATCTCAGCTCAATTTCAAGTACAAGTACCCGTGAATCACTTTGAATTATTCTCACTCATTATTGAGAATGGAAATAGGCAGCTGTGAACTGCGGTTTTAATAGGGTGTGAAGATTTTTGTTGTTGCTTGTCACCTTAATTGTTTTTTCTGATTTTCATTCAGCCGGAGTAAAATGCAGCTTCAATTCCAGAAGAAATCCAAATTGTATATTCCAGAAAAAGACAACTGTTGTGGTTGCTGATAAGTTCTACGCCTCCATCAAAGCATCGAAACACGTGAAGAGTGAGTCAAAGAACGACGTTACACACTTTAACCACTGCAGCATCCAGTGTGACATATACATAAGTTCTTACTCAGTCCATGTTCATCCATGTGGTAACAGCTGTAAAGTATTGTGTAAAAGTACATAAGATATGTATTTATACCTCTCAGATGCAGATCTTTGCATCATGTTTCTGAAGACCAGACGCACTCTAAACCGTGAGTGCAGCTCGTTGTTACACGCAGGCACATTTCCTCACACTTTGTTTTTCAACACAATCCAAATCGAGCTTTTCTCTTTGTTTCCAACCACCAGCGTGTCTGGGTAAAGCCTGGCCTCAGCTGCTGACAGACGCAGGTTCTTCTCCGCTCCTGTACTTGTCAGCGAAGCACATGAAAAAGAAATCTGACATGTACTTGTTCCTGCATGGAAAAAATTGTACAAGTTTAAAAGATAACTGGAGAGGTGAGACAACAAATCTGTATTTTTACATTTCACGCGTTCATTTTTCAGAGTTTTGTGAGTGGCACCAGTTTAAATCATATTTTGTTGGAGTTAAATGTTTTTTTTTCTCCTGGTTAAAGATGCAAACATAAAACTGATAATATATGCATATTATATGTATATAATATTGTTATTTTATTTTTTAAAAACAATCCAGATGACAAGTGCAGCAGTGGTACCAGGCTGGACAATGGTAAGCTCATATCTTTTACATTTCAGACGTGGGTGGAATTTATTAAATGATGAGAAATCAGACCTCATGAAAATATTGTGCAACTAATTTAAAGGTTGGAAATGAAGAAAAAAAAAACCAGGCTTCTTTTGAATTATTAATATTTTTTTTACCAGCCCCTCCAGAGAGTTAACTTCCCCTGATTCCCCAATTTAATAAACAGCGTCATTTGATTAGAATGAATAAATAAACTCCCACATTGTTTCCAGGAACAGAAAAGTGCAAGGTGATGTGCTTGAATCCACAGACAACATGTGACTCTGCGTACAATAAGAGCTTCTGCAGCAGCATGGGTCAGTTCCCTTCTTTAAAAAAACTTCTGTAACTCTCCAAACTAAACTGAACTGCACTTGAAGCCACAAGTGAAACTCTGAAGCTTGATATTAATTCCCCTCCCTGTCAGATAAGAGCACGAGGAGCCGGTACGTCGTCGACGTGGCCGGCTCGGGCCCGCTGCTGTGTCGGAACTGCAACGCACCGGTGAAAAAGCCCGACGGGAAAGTTAAAATAAACGACGTGAATCCGGAGAAGGGGAAGCGGCTCGACCCGGCCACCACCGCGTAAGACACCACCAGTTCAAACCAGGAGCCGTTACTCTTGGGGAGATGTAACCGCCATGGTGATTAGCTTAGCTTAGCACGAGGTCAGAAAAACCTGGTTGTTATTTAAGCAGCTTCTCTGAACACACCACACCTTCTGTCAGCCGCATGCAAATTTTTTATACGCAATTTGCCTGGCAAACCAGACTGAGGTCAGCACACCTGTGTGCAAAAACAAACAAAACAAACCGTTTTTGTTTTTTTTTTTTAAAGTTCCCAAAAGAAAAAGAAAAATTGTCTCAACAGGAAAGTGATGAGAGGAATGAAGGACCTGGCCCTCTCCATTAACGGCTCCTCGGCCACCGTGTCCGGGGGGGAAGGGGTCACCGGGGTCATACTGAAGCTGTCGGAGCCCGAGGACGCAGAGGAAGTCTCCTTTGCTTTCGACTCTTCAGGCGACGAGTTGCAAGTGGGGGCTTTCAGTCTTATATTTGACCTTTCGTCCAAGCTCCAACGATTTGGTGGACGTCCTTTTTCTCGCTCTTCCCTGCAGATCGTGGAGAGAGAATATCTGTCTGGCTTTTCCAGGTCGATCACTCTGTCGCAAGAAGCTTTAGAAAAAGCTTTCAGCTCGGACCGAGCCGTGGCGTTCGCGGCTGTTGTCCGATTCCTCAATATGGCTGAAGTGAGAAAAAGTTGAGAATCAGTTTGATCGTGAACATGAACGTGTGATCGTGAACATGTGCTCATTTTTTTTTTCCCCAGGATGAGTTGCACAACATCTTAGGTAACGAGGTTATAGGAATTGAGACGGGAACAAATATCACCAATCTCACGGAGGAGATAAGCATCAGTTTTTGGAATGTGAAAGAAGTAAGTTGAACAGAATAATTAAATTTATCATACTTCTTTGAACTTTTTTATTTTTTAGTAATTATTGTTCTGTTTTGATAGGACAAGATCCCATCTTGTCAGTCGTGGAACGGTGAAGGTGTGTAAGCTCCTGCAGAGACGACATGGGTCGCCTTTCCTCCGTAACACAAAACAACAATCTTCATAAGAACCGCTACGATACCGCAGGTTTTAAAATCCTTCACTCGAATGCATCCACTTCCTGTTTCGCAGGCGGTCGACCAAACTGGACCAGTGAAGGATGCAGGACCGTGACCGAAGGAGACAAGATCATGTGCCTGTGCTCACATTTGACGTTCTTTGCCATCTTACTGGTGCATCCTGTTTCTTTTTGGCCACGTTTGGACCTAATTCCAGACTAAGCTCCACCTCTTTCATTTCATCATCGACCGTATTTATTTGCTCTTTGCTCTGCAGACCCCTCTAAACCAAACCATATCCAGCGCTGACATGAAGAACCTCACCATCATCACCAAAGTGGGCTGCGGCATCTCCATGTTCTTCCTCGGTATAATCCTCTTCATGTACCTCCTCGTGAGGTAACGACAGATTACAAAGACACGCAAAAAAAAAAAAAAAAAGTTTGGTTTCTGTCGCAGCAGTGAGCAAACGAAAAGAGACGGAAGGTTCACAAAGATGCTCCGAGGTTCATGGAGCGTGATGGAAAAGACAGAAGATGTTTATTCCTCGGCTAAGAGCGTTGAATAGAAGCTTCACTTGATTTAAATAGAGACAAGCTTCCTCTCTTACAGATATTACCATTATGTGTGAACAGACCTTTCCACCCGTTTCTTCCAAACTTCTCCGTGCTCCTCTCCCCGCAGGAAGACCAAGGCCACCAACACCATGAAGATCCTGATCCAGCTGGTGTCGGCCATGCTCCTGCTGAACACCTCCTTCCTGGTCAACGGCTACGTGGCCGACCTGAAGAGCCCCGCCAGCTGCACGGTCATGGCGGCCTTCATGAACTACTCCCTGCTGGCCACGTTCACGTGGTTCGCCACGCAGGCCTTCCACCTCCTCCTGCAGATGAGACTCGTCGGCAACGTGGGGATTCGCTTTTACCTGCTCAAAGTCTCGGTCGTCAGCTGGGGTGGGTTCACGCCGCGGCCGCAGACTTCTCCTCCCCGCAGCTCCGCGGTTGTGGCTCATTTTCTTCCTCGTCTTCCAGCGGTTCCCGGCGTGGCCGTGATCGCCCTGCTCATCGCGGGAAAATACGGCGAAGACGTCGTCCGCGTGTCCGACGCGGCCGACAGCGCCAGCATGTGAGTCTGCCGACGGCACGTTTGATCGCGCGGCTCGCTCGACCCTCGCATGACGCGTTGCCTCCGTTTCCAAGCTGCTGGATAACGGACAGCGACGCCCACTACGTCGTCAACATCGGCTACTACGCCCTGGTCTTCGTCTTCACCTTCACCACCTTCATCGTCATGTCGTCCTGGCTCCTCTGCCTCAAGAGAACCCAAGCCGTCCGAGTGCAGAGGAGCGGCGGCGGCGGCGTAGGCATCGTGACCATCTTCGGGCTGTGCTGCATGCTGGGCATCACGTGGGGAACCGCCTTCTTCGCCCACGGCATCCTCCGCATCTTCTCCTACTACGTTTTCACCTGCCTCAATTCTTTTCAAGGTGTCCGACGACGCGACAGTTTCGGCACATCGTCGCGAAGCTCGTCGCGCTGAGTGACCGTCTCTCTCCATTCTGCCAGGTTTCTGTCTCTTCATCTACTACTACTACGTCCACACCGCCAACCAGCGGGCGGCCAACGCCAAAGCGAACGCTAACAGCAGCACGACTCTCAACACGGGTCTGGACAAGTTCATGAACCCGTACGCCCGTGAAAACACGGAGTCTGGGAGGAGGAGCTAAGGTGCAGAGTCCAGGTAGAGGTGTCTGGTTGGTGATTGGTACGTAGGGACGCTGTGTTTGGTTTGGACAGTTTTATACAACGAGGATCAGAAAAAAAAAAAAACGTTTAACACAATGCGATTAATGTTATTCGGACCTTTTTTTTAATGCGAAATGATGAAATGTAGCGACAACAGGACAAACGCTTCAATAATAAAACTTTAAATCTTCAACTTGCTCAGCATTTCTTAAAAAAAAAAAATCACATCACACTCACGACCCTCTAGTCTTTGAGTTCTATGCAAAATTGTCTTCTGTACATACTGTATATTGTAAGAAAATTAAGTTTCCGTTCAAATGAGGCGTCACACTCGAAATATCGTACATCCTGTTTGAGAATATTACGTGTGTAAAAGCAGGACATGACACGCTAAGGTGTGAGACACAAGGAAATAAAACCTGTTTATTTATTTTGGGACAAGTCAAACACACATGTAACATTAATATACACAAAGTTTACAGTAACAAGGCCTCTGCTTCCTTCAGAGCGTTTTCCATCTCAGCTGCCTCCAGGAAAAAACGCTCCCTCTCCTGCATCATGTGCTCCCGGGCTTCAGCCAGGCTGGTCATCGTCGTTCGCATTTCCTACAAGCGTGATAAAAAAGACGTTTGAGTTTGAGAGGGAAAATTTTTTTAAAAAATCACCTGCAAGATCGTCTCCAGGAAACAGCAGAGGTGTCTCACCTCCAGCCGAGCGCGCTGCTGTGATGCGGTATCAACAAACGTCCCCAGTTCCTTCAGCAGGTCTGCGGAGACGCTCTGAATCACAGGCAAAGGAAAAATGTGTAGACACGATGCTACTGTGCTAACAACTGAGGCCTGTGTGTGTGGAATACAGGTATAATGTACTTTCAAATCATTTCGAGAGCCGCCTCCCTTCTTATGATGTGTGCATTGCTTCTAGCACTTCCTCTATAATCCAGTATGTGGTTATCTGTGGGTGTTTCATTCAAATCTACCTTGATGAAGCATAAATAAAACATTCGCACCATTGCTTCTTTCCTTCGGTCTTCATTTTGTTGCGCAGCTTCTCCGACCCTTTCTCCCAAAACTGAGAATAAAACAGATTTAATGTTAACACGCATCGTGCAGCCACTGGAAAAACCCAATTTGACAGCGAGGGCTCATATTCACCCGGGTCTATTTCTGCTGCAATGAGGAGAACGTGGCAATCCTTCAGGTGTTTGTGCACCTCTGCATTTTCCTTCTGGAGGTCGCTGAACTGCAACTCTAACTCAGCTACTCTTCGCTGCAGCAGAAAACGAAGGAACTTCACAAAACCGAAAAAAGCACAACCCGCAGCTGAACCCGGCGAGGGCGGCGTAGGTAAAACCGCACCTGCGTCTCCGTGAGGTTTTTCTGCAGCTCCTGGTTGACGCTGGTCAGATGCTGGTTTTGCTCCTTGAGCTCGGCCTGTTGCCCGTACCTGGTGGAGACGCTGAGGAAGGCGTGCGACAGAGTCGTGACAACAAGCTCGACCCTCGTCTGGATATGCAGCAAAACGTGCGACTCACCCTTTGTGAACTTTAGGAGCCACGTGTTTTCTGAAAGACAGAAGTGGAAAAACAACAACAAAAAATGAATTTCAAGTGCCAGTAGAATATGCAGGAAGTGATTTCAGTGGATCTGTCCTTCTGAGCCATTTGTTCAGCTCTGAACTTTTTTTTTTTTTTACCTCGGTATGTTTTCTTTTTGAGTTTTAAGAACAGCGTCTGATTTTTGGGCAGGGTGTGATGCTGCAGGTAACTGGGCACCTGGAGAACACACGAACAGTGGTACGCTATCATCTCTATTACATCAAAATTACGGTGATTATCATCAAAGTGCAAAGAGTAAATGCTGAGGAATTCTCACCTCTTGGAATCTTTGAAGACATTTTTCTATCAGGGACACCTGTATCAGTAAAAATAATCGGAGTAAGTGTTTAGTCTAACCTCTTATCAGACACTTCTGAATGGAGTTTGGTGCAGTTTCGTCAAATAAAAGATTCAACGCAGGACTATAAAAACAACGGAACAACCTGAAGTTAGATTATTCTAAGATTATCTTAAATTACGCGTTCGTCATGACTCAAACATACGTCTACATGTACTTTATGATTCGGTAACAAAACATTATTTCCTACCTTTATGCACGAACGTTAAATATGAGAATTGTCAACAGTCAAAACGGAGCCGTAAACGTTTCTTTTTTTAAAAAAGTCCCGCCCTCTTAGCCAATTCCGGTTTGTGACGTCATTTCCTGCATACTTTTACTACATCTAGCTTCGCAACTGAGCGTATTTCTCCAATTTATAAACATTAAGTGTAAAATTAACGGTGTTGTTTTGTCAAATTTACTTTGCTGCAGTGACAGAAATAAGCAGATTATAATAATTACTGAGCGCGCGCAGACAGGACTCCACTGCGCATGCGTGCAGGCGGCTAAATTCAAAACTCTGGACGTTAGCATCGACGCTCGTTGACGTTAGCTCCAGTTAGCAAGTTCGCGCAGCGTCCCGGCTGAAATAACCGACATGGAAAGTGTTTTGTATTTGTGAATAAGTGATAACACGACCGAATCCGCCGTAAGAACTCGTCGGGGAATTTGCACGTAACAACAACAAGGTATGCGCCGTCACGATTCTTTTGTGTTGCGCTGTTTTCGTGTTCACACTGTGAATCGCTAGCTAACACAAACGTTAGCGTTGACACCAAACCTACTCTTTGTCAAGCGACTCGCCCTAAAATACGACTTTTGTTACTGATTTGCACTGCGCTGCACAAAAGTTTTGGACACTAAAATGTAAATTGTCATGTTAGCATCAGACAAGCGTTTATTTACTGGAGTAAATCCTTATTTTCATATCGTCCCAGCTGAAAGATGGAGCCCCAGGAGCTGGCGAAGAACGAGTGAGTAAAATATATGTCACTAAAAGACAGCAGTTTACACATTAATACGTAAAGGCTGCATATATGTAGTATAATGTATATCACCTCACTGTGTTTCCATGTTACAGTGAAGGCAGTGGATATTCCAAGCGGCGGATTTCCTCGGTCAGTGCTGCAAGTCAGTTTTAAAGACGCGTGTATGTACATCTACCTGCTTATGAATACATGTGTCATTTGCAATTTATTATTTTTAGATTTTAAAAGCACCACGGAAATCAGCCAGATTCCCGGACCCGGAGCAACAGGAAAACACGGTAAATGCTTTATTTGACTTGATATACCTAAATATATAAATATATATATATTCTTAAGTATATTGTCCTTTTATATGATGTCTACTTCCTTTAAGGTGGAATGTGCCAAACCTGCGGAGAAAAGGAATTCAAGAAGAGTCAGTTTTGCTCCTGCCAACGATGTGCTCCTGTTTTCCAAGTGAGGAACCAAAGTTATTTCATGATTCATATACAAATACGCTCATACTTAATGCCAATCAACATTTCCTCTTCACAGGGATGTGAAAAATGCCTCTTCATCCCGGAGTCCCTTACAGGAGTTAAGGGCAGCGAGTATGTGTCATATTATTATTATTTCTAAGCACATGTTTTGTTTTCCTGTTGTAATGAAGCAGCTTTGTGATATTTGTCCCGTGTTGTTCCACAGCAGGAGCAACGACACAGAACAGGTGAGGAGATCGTTTCCAGCTCCGCCCACATTCTGCTGTTAATAATCACATGATCGTCTCAAACGTGTCCTGAACAACAACAACCTGTATTTTTGTCACGTCAGGGCCGCTGAAGATGGGATCCAGCAGATCATGGGTAACGATCTCACTTTTTTCTTACACGTGAAACAGTTATGACTACACGATCAGATGATGTTACTAAGATGGAGTCTCTGGCTGTAGGTATGGACACCCTGCTGAGTGCTCCGCTCCACGCTTCTCAACAACAGGACAAGGTACAGGATAATACAGCCAATAAAGGGTTAATTATGTTGTTTATAGTCCTATTTATTATGTTATTACAGTGTTCTGCTGTAACGCTCGACATTTAGCGACTGTCCACTGACATAAAGTTACTTGACTTCTCCAGGCCGGCTTACGTACCGGGGGAGACTTCGGGGAGCGAACGGTCATATTCTCTACAGATGATGCGTTCATGGACATGACCCACAGTCACACTGTAAACCTGGCCAGCGATGCAGAATTATTCCCAAACGTTTCCATCCGCAACCGCGACGTTTTGCTCACTGGCGGAGAGAAGACGCTGATGTTCAGCGCAGACGACGCATCCATGGATTTGACCCTGAACACGACCAGCGGGTCAGTAGCCGCGGGCAGGTGCCTGGATTTCAGCGTGGAGAGGAGAAACGCTGCCCCGCCTGTACCGGGTTTGGATCGGGAATTTGAAAACTTCCTTGCAAGTCTCTCGAAAGCGAGCGGCCCCTCCTCTGCGGCCTCCGCTCACGCCGGCAGCTCCGTCCTTCACGTTCACACGCCGAGCGCCGACGTGGACAAAGAGAATCTGGTTCCAGCTTCGGTTTCAGCGGCGGCGGAGAGGTCGCTGAAGACCGGGGAGCCGTCTGACGGAGGTGCGCTCCGCCCACAGGCTGACGTGAGCATGAATATGACCGAAGCGCTAACGGGCCGCATTCTGGAATTCGCCGAAGACGACGATCCTTTTCGGTGTCTGTTCCCCACGCAAGACATGTACGCCCGCTCTGACAGAACCACGTTACGCCCTGTGGAGGTGATGAAGAGCGGCGAAGACCCGGGTTACACCGACCCCACAGGTACTGCTGTTTCCTGTCAGAGAAATTACAGATTATTGGGTCAGTTAATCTCTTGAATAATTCTTGCAACTTTTATCCGTTTACATTTAAATCTCCAAATTTAGATCTGGCTTCCATGAAGAATCCTCCTCCGCTTGCTCCTCAACCAAGACATAAGGTGAGATTTATAGTTTAGATGTTGTCTGTAGATACTTACGTCATTCAAAGTTTACAGTTTAAATCAAATGTTTGGTTGTTTTTTTTCTTCTTCAGGTGAATTTTGATGCCAGAGATAAAACCATCGTGTTCTCGGCAGACGACGAGTTCATGGACATGACTCAGAGTCACACCGTGAACATCGCCTGTGCTCCGTCAGCTGCTCCACCCAGACACAAGGTCAGCTCAAAAATTAATTTACCTTTTGATATCTGAGAGTAACCCTTCATACTTCTCTGAGATTAACTGAAGTGAATGATGTAAAATCAGAGGATCAGCCTCGGTGCTGTTGCAGTTAGCTTGCGTCAGTGTTATTCTCCACATGTTATGTTTCTGTGCTCAGTAAATATTACACCTGAAAGAAAACGTTTGTTTTTCTTCTTCTTCAGGTGAAGTTTGATGCCAGAGACGAACGCAGAGAGAAAACCATCGTGTTCTCAGCAGACGAGTTGATGGACATGACTCAGAGTCACACCGTGAACATCACCTGTGCTCCGTCAGCTGCTCCACCCAGACACAAGGTGAGCTCAAAAATGAGTTTACTTTTCTGTCTGTAAATAATCCCTCATACTTTACTGATATCATCTGAAACTAATGAGTTTTTGAAAGGTCTGAAGCGTCTGTATGTTTCTGTGCTCAGTAAATATTAAATCAAACGTTTGTTTTTCTTCTTCTTCAGGTCAACTTTGATGCCAGAGAGAAAACCGTCGTGTTCTCAGCGGACGACGAGTTGATGGACATGACTCAGAGTCACACCGTGAACATCGCCTGTGCTCCGTCAGCTGCTCGCCAAACAGCGGCGGAGGGTCCGGACTCGGGATTCAACAAGTCCCTCGCAGGCGTCTCTAAAGCGAGCGGCTCCGGCGTTCGTGTCACGGCTGAACGGGCGGCGCCTCCTGCTGCAGCGTCCTCCAAAGAACCGGCCAGCAGCGCTCCGTCCCACGCCCAAACACCCACAGCTGGTGTACGTGCAGGCGGTCGGTCGCTGAATACGGGCCGGAGCTTTGGAGAACCGTCGCCCGGAGGCGGCAGCGACGTGGACATGGAGATGACGGAAGCTCAGACGGGCCACATCACAGGAGGCGCCGCTTCAGATGATCCTTTCCACTTCCTGTTTCCCGCCCTGACGAGAGCAGAGACGACTCCAGGACGGAGGAGCGGCGAAGCAGCCGCACCGTCTGACCCAACAGGTACCGGACCCGCAAACCCGAATGACCGAAGAAGGACTTCAATAACGAAATTTGGTTCTGATTGGCTCGTTTGCTTTCTCCGCATCAGGTATGGGAACCTCGCTGAAGTCCTCTTTGAAGACCAGGGTGAGTTTTATAACGACAGGTGACTGTTGGTGTTTTCTGCGAGCCCACTCTCACGGCGCTGGTTTTATTTCCCTCGCGCTCAGGACGTGTTGGACGGCGCCGACGAGCACAGAGAGAAAACGGTGAGGTTTTCCGCCGCCGACGCCTGTATGGACATGACGCGCAGTCACACCGTCGACATCAGCACCCACCTCAAACCGCAGCCAGGCTCTGCGCCGCCCTGCAGGGACAAAACCGTGAGGTTCGGCGTCGACGACGCGGCGATGGATATCACCCAGTGCCTCACGGTCAATGTCGGCGATCGCTCGCCGTCAGACCCGCTTCCTGTTCCCGTGAAGAGACGGGACGGCGAGAAACGTGGTCCGCAGATCGGGGACAGATCTTCAGCAGCGTTTCACAGTTTACTGACGCGTCGCTCAGAGCCGAGCGACCCCGGCGTCGATCGCGTGATCGCGCCTGACACGGGAGACCCGTGTGACGGGGGCGCCATCTGTCCCGACGATGATGTAAGCATGAATATGACCGAGGCGCTCATGGGCCGGATTTTCAGAGCGAGTCACACGGAGGATCCTCATCAGGCTCACAGCGGCTCACGTGGACCTGAAACGCCTGGACCGTCTCGTTGTAAAGGTACGGAAACACAAAGCTGTGCAGGCACAACTGGAAAACAACACAACTTTGTATTTATTTAAAATGTAATCTCCACATTTAGGTGTGGAGAACCCCCTGGAGACGTCTCTGAAGACACAGATGGAGCGACAGCAGGTGAGCGTGAACAGAAATGTTGATTAGTATGTACAGTTTTTAAAACAGGCCTTGCAGGGGTTTTTTCATCAGGGTCGTCTCACCACAGTAGTGAAATGTTTTATTAAAATACTCAGAGAGAAGCTAAGTCGTTTTTTGTTGGTTTTTGTTTTTTTCCCTCCCTCAGGCGAGGTTCGATGCTGAAGACGCCCGCGGAGAGAAAACATTGAGGTTTTCTGCGGACGACGCAGCGATGGATCTGACCCGCTGCCTCACCGTGAACCTGACCAGCAGCTCGCTGCCGGATTCTGCTCCGCCGCCCCGGGAGTCTGACGTTTTATCCACCCACGCAGACGTGGATCTGTCTTTAACGGCCGAGAAGAGAGAGAGGAACTCCGCAGCGCTGGGTCTGGATACGGGATTTGAAAACCTCCTGTGCGTGTCGAGCGGCGACCGGGCCGATCCCGTCGTCGCCAGCGTGGATCGTCCCGCTGCACGTCGCCCTGCAGACGGCCTCGATGCGAACCGCCGCCGCGACGACGTGGAAACTGAAAACGTGGCTCCGGGTTCTGGCCCGGCGACCGCAGAGGTGCCGCCAAACGAAACCAGAGCAGACTCCCCAGAAAACAGCGTGGACGTGACTGAAGCTCAGACGGGACGCGTTCTGGGTCGGACCTGCACAGAGCAGCTCCCTCGCTGCGTTTCCCCAGAACGACACCCCGGCTCCGACCGAACCGAGGCCACTTCACACCCGAGCTGTGAAGCTCCGGGTTCAACCGAGCCCGACGCCACGGAAATCACAAGCTGTCCAGGTTCTGTTGAAGTCCAGACCGGGGGCGGAGCAGAACCGTCTCCTCCTCCTCCTGCGCTGCGCTGAGCTCGCCCGGCGACGCTGCCGACGCCTCACGTTCGCGCAGGTCCGGACGAATGAGCTTAGCCGACCTGCAGACGAAGGCCAGGCGTCTGAGCCACATGATAAACGCAGCTCCCGATCCCGTCGCCGTAGAAACCTGCGTGGCGCCGCCGCCGCCTCCGACGGACGTGGACCTCAAAACCTCGAAATCCCTGCCGGCGGCGGAGGCGGAGCTGGAAGCGGGTTCGCCGGACGCTCCAGAAAACGCAGGAGGAGGAGACGGCGCCGCGACTCCTTTCAACCTGAAGACCAAACAGCTCATGTCGCGACTCTCCATGGCCGGCTTCCAGCCCAAACTCCCCCAGAGGAGCAAGCCCGGCGCTGCGAAGAAGGCGTGTCCCGCGCTCAACGTCACCAACCAGCTGAGCGACTTGGACGGCGACGTGAGCGACATCTACGACGAAGAGCTCGACAGCTGCGAAGACGTGTCGGAAACGCTGGACGCCAGCAGCCCCCGGAAACACGCCCACAAAGCCAGACTCTCCCCGGAGCTCGCCGACGACGAGCCGTCGCCCCGAGAGGAAGAGCTCGGCGGCGGCGGCGGCGTCCACGGGAAAAAGAGACGCCTGCCGGAAGACGAAAGTAACGTGGAGGATGAGAAGAGACGGAAAGCGTGTGATGAGGAAGCCGGCGGCGCCGCCGACACGGTGAGATGGGTGAGAGCGTGGGAAATCGTGAATAACGGCACGTTAAATAGGAAGGCCTCAACTTCCTGTTTTAATCTGCGTTAATCTCAAACCTCACAGTTCATTCAGGCTTAGACACTGATCTGTTTGTGTTCCTTCTGCAGCCTCACTTGGCCGAGCGCGACGGCAGCGACGCAGCCGCTCCGATCGCCACGCCGCACGCAGCCGGCAGCAGAGGCGACGCCACGTTCGAGTCCAGTGAGTCGCCGTCTGTTCAGAGATCCGTCGACACGATGGTGTTTGTGTGAAATGTGTTTTTTTTTCTCTCTCTCTCTTCAGCTTTTAAACACAGCCTGTTTGAATCTCAGCTGGAGGAGCACACGAGCGACGCACCAAAGGTAAGTTCCCCCGCCGTGCGCTCGTCTCGTCTCGTCTCCAGAGGATGCTTCTTTATCGCGTTCGACGTTTGTCGTCGCAGAAACTGGACGACGGCTCCATCACGGTGTTGGAGTTCTTCAAGCTCTTCAACATCGACTTCGTCATCCACAATCCCCGGCAGAGCGTCCTCCCCGGCAGAGTGAGCCCATCGCCTTTCGCCTGTTTGGCAGCGGCCGAACGTCGCCATGTGACTTTTCGTGTCGATTTTTGCAGCTTCTGTCGGACGCGGATCGCACGCCGATGGATTTACTGAAGGACCGACACGTCAGCCGGCCCAAACAGGCGGTGTACGAGGCCGACGTGCAGAACCTCGCGGAGAAGGTGGAGGGGTACGTACGTCCAAACGACAGGCGGACGCGTGTCAGTTCAGGTTGTGCGACTGAAGCGTTTTCGTCCGCAGGTTGAAGGTGCGGATGCGAGACCTGGACAAACCTCTGAAGATGGTGAACCAGCGTCTGTGGGAAGAGATGAGGAACTCGTCCGAGAAGGAGGTACTGGCTTTACTTCTGCCACCGTGAGGAAGCTGCAGCGAGTAAGACTCGTCTCGTTTCTAACCCTCGCGCTTGGTCCGAATCCGCAGCTCAGAAGTTTCGGAGCGAAGCTGAAAGAGAGAAACAACTTCTTCAGAAAGACGAGCAAAGCTCAGTCCCACGAGATGAAGGAGGAGCTGTACTCGAAGCTGGCGCAGGCCGTCCTGGTGAGAGCCGTCACGCACAGACGCCGAGTCGCGTCGCTTTTTTTTTTTTTTTTAAACCTGCGAGGTCATTTCGGTTTGTCGCCTCTTCAGGAGGAGCAGCGGAAGCTGCGAGGAACCATCGAGGAAGCGGATGAGATGATAAAGAGTCTGGACGGCTGCATCGGTGAATTAGAAACAGGTACGGAGAGCGTCTGACTTCATGGTGGCGCAGGTGGAGCGGCGGGCGTAACCACCTCCACCTCCCTCTCCCCGCAGAACTCGCTGCGGTCGAAGAAAAGGGCTGCGAGGAGAAACCCAGTCTGAAGTCACGTCAGGAAGGTAACTGACGATTTAGTTATTACTTTTGTTTTTTACGACCATGAAGCCGTCGCTGACGAGTTTTCTCTTTTTCCTCCAGAACTGAAGAAAGTCAGCGAGGCGTTGGCTGATGACGAGAGGCGAGCACGAACGACCGCACGTACGTTTTCACGCGGCGCCGGACGTGCGGGGGGGGCATGTCTCATTCTTCTTCTCTCCTCCCGTTCGCTGCAGACAAACGTCCGAGCTGGAGCTGCAGACGAAGCAGAACTCCAGCAAAGTCGCCAGGCTGAAGGGCGAGACGAGCAGCCTGCAGAGCCACGTGGCCGCGCTGGATATGTACGTCTGCACGCACACGCGCACACACACAGACGCACGCACACACACACAGGCACACACACACGCACGCACACACACACACACACACACACACACACACACACACACACACAGGCACGCACACACACACACACACACACACACACACACACACACACACAGGCACGCACACACACACACGCACGCACACACACACAGGCACGCACACACACAGGCACGCACACACACACACACACACACACAGGCACGCACACACACACGCACGCACACACACACGCACACGTCACAGGACAAACGCAGTGTTTTCACCTCAGGGTGAACGAGTGGACGTTTGCAGAGAAGAAGGACGACTGCACCACCTACGCCTTCCTCCACGACACCGTGCATCTGCAGGTGGTGTACGAAAAACCCCAAGGTGAGATTTAGACACACAACTGTTTTTAGTGTTGCATCTGCAGACTTTGTGTACAGTTGAAATAAATATTGTTTTCCTTTTTCGTGTTTTTTTTTTTTTTTGGGGTTTTTTTTTTTGAAGGACCCGGCGCTGAGAATGAGTCCGAGAGGAAAATATCACACGTCGGCTTCCAGCTGCGACTCGACGGTGAGAAACAGGAAGCTCGGCGTGGATTCACGCGGTCGCTCGTCGGCGCTAAACGAATTCTGTTTTTTTTTTCTTATTTTTCCCCCAAAGCAGAGGAGGAGTCTCAGTGCCACGCCCGCCTTGTCCACAGACTGCTCTCTCGCTACGCCGACAGCCAAACGTCCTGGGTGGAGAAGTACCCCACCCGCAGACATGTGCCCGAGGTGCGTGAGGATGCAGTTTTCCCCCCATTTTTTCCCCCACCGTGGGAATAACCGTGAAGTTAATCTGTCCGTTTGCGCTCAGCTGCTGCACGACGTCGGCCTGGTGGTGAGCCGCTGTCGCCTGCTGGGGGAGGAGCTGCGTCGGCTGAAAACGTGGGGGGGGCTGAGGTTGGACATCCTGGACGTCGGCTGCGTGGACACGCGGTAAGACTCGTTTTTTTTTAAAAGGTGAATTTACAACAGATGCTGCGGGACAGCTGTCGTTTATTTGTCTGTTTCATGTCATTTCAGAGTGCACGTCGTCTTCAGCAGCCTCAGGACGTTTTCCAAGTTCGAGGTGGTTTTCTCCGTCGGTCTGGTGGACAATCTCTGTGTCCTGAAGGTGCAGGATGTTAAAAACGTGATTGGAAACGTGGCGTAAGTACGACTCACGCGCAAACTGACTGATAACAACAGACAGTTTGTCTAAAGTCAGGAGGAGAAACAGCAGAGTGTAACATACGTGATGTTTTCGTGGGTTTGCAGGCTCCAGCACATCGAGGAGATCGTGGACTCGTTCAGTCCGACCAAGAACCTCCTGACGAAGATCGTCAAAAAGATTCACGATCATTTGCTCTGAGACCAGGAACGCTCTTAGTTCTCAGTTTTGATTCCAGGTCAAACAGATGTTGATCAGATGCTCTTTTTTTTGTTGTTTTTTTACAAATCAAAAAAATAAATATTATGTACAGGTTTCCACTCTGATTTTTTATTATGTTTTTTTTTCACTGTATTTTTGTGTCCATTTTAATGCAACTACACTTGTTTTTAAAAAAAAAAAAAAAAATCTCTTTTTCCAGTTTCACAAAAACAGTTGAAATAGTTGCTGTTTTTTTTTTTTCAAAACAATCTAGTGTTAGCACTTGGCCGACGTCAGAAAACATCAACATAAATTGTCAAGCTGCTAAAATGCATAAAATCATATCGGTTTAAAACTACAGCAACTGCTTACTTTATATTTATATATTTATCACCTGTACGGGCTGACGTCACCGTGTCGAGTTTTTCGCTCGCACGCGCTCGCGTTTTGGACGAGGTCACGTGTCACTGCAGCCTCGCGCAGTACTGAACGTTATGTACTTATACTTCACTAGGAAACAAGGCGCAAGGAAAATAAATTTACTCGGGATTTCATTTGTTACGTCACTGGTGACCTGCAGTCCACGACATGTTTGACTGTTATTGATTAACAATCAGTCAGCTGAGTGCGCGGAGACGCGTCCTCCTCGTGCTGCGCTCTGATTGGACGCCAGGTGGCGCCATGGGCTCGCGTTTACCTCGCGCCGTCACGGTGTGTGCGCACGAGAGGAGCTTTAAAAGGAATCAGCTGTTTGTTTTTTTGTTTTGACACACACACACACACACACACCGGAAGAAGAAGCGCAAAACGTGGTCACTCGCAGGTTTTTCGCTGTGTCCACTGTGGCATTGCGACAGCCGGGACATGACTGACACGGACAGTGATGGGGGGGGGGGGTCATTTGAAAGGTCACACTCCCTCTGAGATTGGGGGGGGCAGTATGACTGTCCACTCCTGAAGCCCTGACGTCAAGGGTCAAAGTGGACTTTCCAAACCGTCACCCTGGAGCGAGACATCAGCGGAGACGAGTTCCTCCCCCCTCTGGGACAACGGCTGCTGTCAAACCAGATCGAGGACACACACACACACACACACACACACACACACACACTTGACTGAAGCAGCGTTTGAGTCTGCTGACCTCAGCCTGGGCAAGGCGGGGGGGGTCAACTCAATTTAATTTCAATCAATCTGATGAAGTATTTTTCATTTGTTTCATATATGAAATTCATAACACAATAACACACACAGTTTAGTGATGGACTCGCTTTTGAATTGGAGTTTTCTCGTAAACAAGTTGATCTATATCATCAATATGTCGCACAAGATCAGATATCAGAGGAGACGCCCCTCCCACGTCACGCGCACACCTCCGCCAGGTGAGGCGGGCTCGTAAATGATACGTTACGCTGATAATAGCAGCAGTTTCCCCTCTGCAATCACTGTAATTTCAGGGTAATTTCAGCCTCAATAGAAAATACCGGGTATGAAATGAAAGTGGATTGAACTTTGATTTAACTGCTAGAAAGAGAAATGTTCCATAGCCCGTGGGGGGGGGGTTCTGTGTTCAGTCGTAATCACAAAAATCTGTGCAATAAATCAAATCATACTGATCAATCATCTACATCAAAACTGGATCAGGGTCTGTTTTTATTAAAGTCAAACCCGGCCGGACATGAAACAGAAAAAGGAGCATGAACGTGGGCTAGTTTCCATTTCTAATCCAAGAAATAATCCACATTATATTTCCATTAAGTGTAATGTGGGGTCCCCAGGGCTCGATTCTGGGATCTCTATTTTTTTCACTGGAACTCTATCAGTGTAAATGTAGATTTTTCATTTAGCCGGGACTAAAATAATAATAATAATGATGCGTCTCGGCTACGACATGCGCAGCAGATATTTTGATCCCGTTCAAAGCGGGTCAGGGTTCAACACAGTAAACCAGACGGCCAACACCTCCGGTCTGCAGCAGTTCTCCTCCATTGTCCCCTCCCTTCCTGTGGCCTCGGCGGCCACGTTTGTCCGCAGAAGGAGTCGGCCGCCTCTTATCGGAATTATTAATCGAACTGTGATGCTGGAGTCCAGCTGCGACTCGTACAATCGGACGAAGATAAAGGCCGGCCGAGTTAAAACAGCGTCCGGAGGGAGGGCTCGCATTGAAGCCCCAACACAATGTCGCTATTCTTAAAGCTCGACTGTACATTCACAACACATAATGCTGTCAGTAAGAGGTACGGTCCGACAATGAGAGTGTGGTCCCATGATACGGCTCGGGGCAGCTGGAGAAGTTTGACTCGGCTCGAGATTAACAGCTGATTTTGATCAAATTACAGACGTTGTGTTTTAAAATCTGCAGATATTTTACGCCGCAACAGACACGAGCTCGTGTGGTCGGACTTTTTCGTCTGTCTGAGGAAGAAGCTGCGAGGTGGTGGAGTCTGTCTCCACCGTTTCATCAAGTTGAAAATGCTGCAGAATCAATTCCACTGCTAATCTAATCTAATCCTGGGAATTCTCCATCTGATGTTTCACCAAAAAACAAGTGGAGACCTGGATATATTAGAAACAAAGTGCGTGGAGGCTCTCTGCTCCCAGTTAGATTTTAATCCCGTCATCAAATCTGAATACCGCCCTGCCCTTTGTGCCCCCCCACCACCACCACCTCCACCTCCACCCACCCACCCCCACCCACCCCCCCCTCCACTCCCAGCCATCCTGCAGGCCTTCTGCAGGGCCGAGGTTATCTTGTTATGGGGCATTAGAGGGCGTCTTAATTGGTCCTTCCAGGCAGGTAATTAGCTCCGATGGCATGTGCTCCCACAGTGATGCGAATGACAAGGACAGAGCCACACACACACACACACACACACACACACACACACTGCGTGACCCTCGGAGTTGCCACATTCTCTGCTCATTCTTGGTAAAAGACAATAGGTCTGGCTTGTTAAAATAGGCTGCCTCTCAGCAGGGGGGGGCTGCAGCAGCTGTCCCGTACTATCAAACCTCAACAAAACCACCCGGCCCACGGCTTTTTTTTTTTTTTTTTTTTTTTAACTTGTTGCATCCCATTAACAGGAAATCACAAAAAGAAGTGCTCACTTCCATGTTGAGTTAAAACCTGTTGAGAATCCCTCATGAAATATATTTTAAAAAGTGTTAAATAATCCAGTCGTAGGGCAGCTAGTGTGTGAATATGAGCAGAACCAGCACCGGTGCATGTAGAACATTAGTGCTAAAGCAGTATAATAGCACCTATGAGCCTCAGGAGGCTTCGGGGATCAGGAAATTGAATCTATTCGAGGTTTTCTTTGACTTCCAGCTGAGTTTGAGCGAATCCGACTCTTCTCCGCCGCAAAAGCGTCACCGAGCTTCGGCCACTTCGGGTTCTATTTGTATCCATGGAAGACAAACATGAGCAGAACGGGCAGCACCGCGGGTGAGGTGCCTGTTCTCTGAATAATGATGACAAAACAGGAATCCTGACCTCGTTCGGGGGGGGGCACATCCTGGGGCACGCAAGCAACAAGGGAACAGAACAATAATAGCTTTTCCTAAAAATACAGGGGCCGGACGGAAGAGGTTTTCCATTACAATGGCCCTGAGAGCTGCTAAAGTTGGCATGTAGCACTGCAGCTAATGAGTTTGCTTAATATGGCCGCGCTTAACTATTGGAACCAGCCGTTCACCTGCACGTAACTTAAATAAACCAGTTCGCGAACAACTCACGTCATCGTTTGTGCGACTCAGTCCTACACAGGTGTTTTTTTGGCCACTTGGTGGCAGCGCAACAACTTTTTAACCACGATGGCGACATAATCGTGTTTTATGGGTTCGACTCATTTAGTCAAGTTTGAGTCTGACGTCGCATTCCCTGGGCTCCAGCGTGAGAACCTCACGTCTGATCACTTTATGTGGAACTTGATCGTCACCGTCACGTCTTCACCGCGGATCCTCTTATCAGCGCCTCACACACCCTCCGCCGCACAACACGCCACACGGCGCCCAGATATCCACGGGCCCCGTTTCACACGCCGCGCTATTTTGAAATCCCGGCTCCGGTGGGGCAGATTCGGGGAGCGCCCCGCGGACGAGGCCAGTGGCGGCTGGACGTCCAGACTGCTGGACGTGGCGGACGCCGGCCATCTTGACCCCCACCCCGAGCCTGCTAACAGAGGCCCGGCAGCCACCTTGACTAAGTGCATTCCCTGAGCTCCTGTCCCAAATCCCTGCTTGACCCCGACTGATAAACTATGCTATGGATAGACCGCTGGAGAGTTTTTCCTTTTAAAATCAGAGTTTCCTCGACAACAAATCGTTCTCGCTGGCTGCGAACACACACGTGTTTTTCCATGAACCTGGCAATGTCTCTATATCATTATTAATATCTTCACACAAGACAGTGAGTTGGTTTCTGATCCATTTCCCTCCACAAAGAAACCACAGAATAACCGGTGACGGTCTCTGGGCTTCGGGAGGCTCCAGGTTGCGACGTCGCACTAAGCTCAGGGAGGTCTGGCCTGCATCAGCCGCCCGCGGGCGCTAATTGGTCCCGACTTCCAGAACCCTGAGCCCGCATGTTCGTGGAAGGACGGGATCAACGCGTTACGGGCGCCCCGGGGCTGAGGCGCTGATAAGATTTTCGGAGGCCCTGAAGAGGAAGAGGAACAGAAAGTTCACCATGTAGGAAAAAAAAGATGCAGTATCAATTTTACGCATCACCCACACAGAAGCTGTTTCCATGCAGTATTTGGTGGGTAACGTACTGCGACATGTTGTCAACCCACCACTTTTCTTGCTTCTTGATTTTTGCCGTGTCATGTTATCCCTTCATTTGTCTGCCATAGTTTTCTTTTTGCCCACTGCTCCTCAGGGTGACTCCTGTACAATACTTCTTACAACTCAGCAGTCCCTCCCGTCTTATCGTGCGCTGCAGCTTGGCCACATAAATTGGACGTGCCCAGAAAAAGAGACGCCGGTTCCTCTTTTGGGTCTGCACATTGTTTCGTCTGGCCCCGTATTTATTTAGATGTAAATCAGCTTGCAAAAGTGTTACGTCCTGTCCTTGTTGGGCAGTGGGCGGCGGACTGGCGCTCATTTGCTGGAGGAAGTCAGCCCCATCGAGATTGGAGTTGCACAGATTGTTTTCCATTATGGGGCTGTTATTGATGTGTGTGTGTGGGGGGGGTGACATCATAGGGGCCTCACCCTTGAGGTGGGGTCGGTGAGAAAGAGCTCCTGCACCAATCTCATTACTCAGCAGCGTGGTGAGGATGCCTGGACTTCCCATCAGGTTTGGATTCATGCAGAGCTGTGGGGGATTTCTAATGATGCAACACAACCACTTATTGCAAGTGAACTGTTGTGTTGTGCCACTGAATTTACAAAAAAATATCGTTAATAGTTTGCAAAAACAAACTTTACAGCTCATTGATTAACACTCATATGAACAGATTCTTAGAAAATTCCCCCCCCCCACTACTATTGTTTGGGATTTATTTAATCAAACAACAACAACAACAACAACAACACAGTACATATATGTACACGTGAATATCACTCAGGGATTTTAACCAAATATTATCCAGCAATCAACAGTGTGCAAGTTTGTCAGGGTGTTTTATATCAATAAGAATTATGCTGTGCAGATCTTAATCAAAGCAGACAGTCGGTACAAAAGCAATAAACAAAACAAGGTTGAAAAAGTGATGGGAAGAAGTGAATTTAGTTCGATTCGAAGCTAATTTGTTGTGAAAACCTGATAAATACGATTTTAAGACTGTGCCGTTTAATAATGATATTTTTCCAGATGATAAAAAATGGAGGAAGGTAAAGGGTCTGCAGGTCTTTTCCTCCACGAAACGCTTAAATAGTTTATTCCTCGTGAATAATTGAGCGTCGTTTTCCGCTGTCATGCCATCCTCGCAGGTGAGCCGCGTGTCCTCCCGCGGCTTCCGTACAGCATTCCTTCACTGTCAGTGCGGTGACGGGCGTCCGAATCCGACCCGCCGAACCAGCCCCGAGCCGCGACCATGGAGGAGATTAACGACGTCGAGGTGGTGCCGTGCACGGAGTCCGACTACCTGAAGCCGTTCCGGATGCACTACAGCCAGGTGAGCCGCATCCGTCTCCGCGTAACGGCTGGAAGACGCCGCTGGATGCTGTGGGCTAGCTTAACCCCCCCCCCCAGCATCATTCATACTGCGGCTAGCAGGCTAGCATGCTAACATGAATGAGACGCGACCGTAAACGCGCACGTCCACAGCGGGAGGTGTCGTCACGTCAGCGACCGCGACGCGGCCGTTGTTTTCAGCGAGTTTTCGCGCACGGTGCTACAAACGGCGTCCGACGCGAGCCGGCTAATGTGCGGCTAACGCGCTAACACGCTAACGCTAGCCTGCTGCAGAGGCTGTTGTGGGGGGGTGAGCGTCACGTTAACGTTAGCACATGCTTTACGTTAGTGTTAGGAGGGGGGAGAGAGGGGGGGGGTAACGCGGTTAGCGGTGTTTTTGTGTGCAGCTTGACCGCCTGACGTCATGTCGCCTCTTAAACTGGTTGGTGTAGGGTCTGCGGGGTCAGAGGTCACGACAGGTCACGTTGACACGGGGCCGCAGTGACAGTTTATATGAGGAGCGTTGGCTGTTTATACATTATAAGAACATATATTTTATATTAGAATATTATTATATATCTACAGTTTAAACCCTTTTGCAATTTGTAGAATTAAGTCGTATTTATGATATAATTATGACTGCAGGGACACAGCTGGTGCAGACATTATTTATAGACGACATCATAACTGGTATTTTTCACTGTTTACTGTGATAAATCAAAATGAGTGGCGTGAAGTGACGTCCTGATGGTGAGGAGGAAGTGAGAAGGTGCACCTGTGTGATCTGAAGACGATGTGTCGCCTTCACATTAATAAGGAAACGCACACCTGTGACGTGTGTGTGTGTGTGTGTGTGTGTGTGTGTGTGTGGGGGGAAGACAGCAGATGGACGACAAAAGAGATGAAGGTGGACTCCCTCTGTCCCTTTCATCCTCGTCGTCCATGTCCTCAGCAGCTCCCCACAAAGGCCTCAGTCCCACAGAGGGACCATCTCTTTTTCTTTAATGCTCATGAGTACATGTGCAGCCGCTGGTCGCACACACACACACACACACACACACACACACACAGACACACACACACACACACACACCGCCTTTATCGTTTAACTCGTTCTAAATGTTCCAATCACACCTGTGCAGGTATTGATCCCATTTACCTTTCACAGTTTAAACCATTTATTAGTTGCAGCAAACTGTGACCAACAAAGGGCCGAGCCACTTCCTGAAGCGCTTGTTCTGCCCGCAGGCCGCTTCCTGCGAGTCGTCGGCTCTGATTGGACGACGTCGCCTGTCCTCGCTCGCTTCGGTTTGCGGTTTCTTGGCGCGCTCTCTGTGCGGATGTCGCCGGAGGACGCGTGGTCACGCGGGGCGTGTCCGCGGAATGCAGCAGATCCTGTAATTCAGGCCTCTCGTCGTCGTTCATTAGTTCGCCGCCCCGCGATGCGTGTGCGACGCGTGTGCGACGCGTGTGCGACGCTCGTGCTGTCTTTGTTGAGGCCGCTGACACGGACTGAAGCTAAATCAAAAAAAAAAAAAAAAAAAGGCAGGAGCGTCCGTGTTGAGAATCAAAGAGTGCTATTGTGTGTCTTCCTGCTGCAGCTGCCGGCTTTATAGTGTAGTCGCCACAGTAGGTGTGTGTGTGTGTGTGTGTGTGTGTGACGGTTATTAGACTTTAAGCACCTAAAAAGATCAAGCCCCCCCAACAATAGTCAAAGCCAGAGGGACCACATTCATTTCAAGGTCCCGTGTTGCTCTTCCTGCTTTCCTTCCCCTCTCTCTCTCTCTCTCTCTCTCCCCATGGGCTAATCTCTCTGTTGTAATCCATGTCGACCAGATCCCCCCCCCGTCTCCCCTGGGCCATTCAAGCTGCCCCCCCAAGCAAGTGGCCCGAGTAATGAGGGGAACCCCACCATCTGTGAGCAGTGACAGGATCCTACAGAGAGGAAGTGTGTGTGTGTGTGTGTGTGTGTGTGTGTGTGTGTGTGTGTGTGTGTCTGCTGGTGCTGTCGTATTGATTATGATGTGATGATAAACTGAGCCGTCATTCAGGATTATTCCAGGTGTGTGTTTTACCTGAACCTCGCACTGATTTGTTTGCAGATGTGGCGGATTATTCAGTTTATAATCTACCTGCGGGAGCGTCGCAGACAGGAAACGCGCTCTGCCTTCCTGCATTATTAACCATGGGTGTGTGTGTGTGTGTGTGTGTGTGTGTGTGTGTGTGTGTGTGTGGGGGGGTGATTTAAGGCTTCACGCTCACTTCGCTTTCGCCGGGTGGAAAGCGAGAGGGGCGCGGCCTCACGCAGGAATGGTTTCAGTGTGTTTGATGCTTTACAGCGAGCGACGTCTTTACAGACGCACGTTCAGACGAATGTCATGAACACACGCATGATGCGTGTCGTCCTGCACAGACGACGCGTGTTCTGAATCTGCAAGACCATATAAGTCAACATTGTCATTGTGCGCTTTAATGCTGCCCATTGTTGGCACTGAAGGATTGTGGGTTGGTTTTTCTCTCAGACGGTGTTTTCTTACCTGATGGTGGCGTGTGCAGCGACGACAACAACGCCGCCATGGCGACGGCCGTAATCAAAACCCGCTCTCATTTCACGCCGCAACACAGCGGTTAATGATGCGTGAACGTGGCGTACTGCAGCCTCAGCGCCGGTTTCTTGCGTAAACCGCGTCGCAACACACCTGGGGGGGCGGAGGAGCTGATCCTGTTGCTACAACAGCAGCTCCATTACGTCTGATTTTTATCGGCGCAATTGACTTGGGTGGTGCCGAGGCCGCGGGCGGAGAGGAGACGAAGCCCCGACTTGAACGGAGGCCGCGTTTCCTCAGGCGCGGAACACGTCGGCCGACTCTTCCCGGTGCATTCGGCGCGTGACGCCGGCGGCGGCGATTAACTTTCAGGAAGCTCGGCCGTCCGACCTGCAGGGAGCTTTCGCCGGCGGCCGAGCGTTTTGGAAATTTACTGCAGAGCGTTCGTTGGCGACGTCGAGACCACACGGCACGAAAACGCTCAATTACCGCGACCTGAGTCACTTACGGCTGAAATAATTACAGGACGTGTTTCGGCAGTAATTCATCTGGAGTCTCTCCCCGCCGTTTTTACGCCCGAGTGCTGAGGAAGAAGCAGCAGCATCATCATCGTCACCGCACAAGTCGACCTCAGTAGGTGTGAGGTCATCGATGAGAAGGCGCCACAGCTGCGTGTTTGATGCGTGCTTTTTTTTTTTTAACGTTTATTTTGTCACGCTACTTCGCGCGCTCGTATTCGAACGTGCCCGTGCAGGCCGTCACCTTTTGATGGCGTTAAAACAAATCGGAGGCCGGGGGAGGCGTCTCACGCCGCGGCGCCCGCGGGGTTGGAATCGACTTTGCTGTGTTTGTTCACGTTTCTTTTTGTGTCGCTCCTTTTCACAGAACGGCACCAAGAAAACCTGGGACTACATGCAGACCCACGACAGGTAGGACGCACCTTTCCAGAGGAATATCGCACGTTCCCGTCGGAAGCCCGGTCCCGCCTCCTCAGGGTTACAGTAACGCCCCCGGGGTCAACTCACAGGTCATTCAGAGCCCCCCGACCCCTGACCCCCGACCCCCCCGCTGGGACCAGCGCAGTAAAGAGAGCGGAGCCCCGGGGGGGACGTCCAGCTGTTCCTCCAGGTGGAAGTTCTGCCAGCACGCACCGAAACGCCACTGTTTTGCATTTTTGGTTAAGTGAGCGTGATGTTTTCCTCTCTCCCCGCCGGGTTCTGATTGGACGGCACAAGAAACAACATATCAGCTCCCGCAGATATTTGAGTTTGGCTGGCGCCTGAGCGAAGACGCGCGGCGGTTCTTCGACACGTCTCGGTGGCCTCTCGCATCCGTTTCCTTCCATCGGTCCGGCGATGAAGCTCGTGGGATTCCAGGCTGTTCCCAGATCTGACCTTTGACCTCTTCAGCACGTTCTGCATCATTTTTCTTCTTTTCAGAGCCAGGACTCGCCTCCTGGGGGGGGGGCAGGCGAAGGTTTCGCTCTGATCATGTTCTGATCATGGAAATCACCAGAGCCCGGCTTTACCCCCCCCCCCAGGAGAAAAGTCAACGTTGCGTGAAAAGTCCCGAGCATCCGTCCAACCTTCTTCTTGGTTCAACCAGAAGAAATGGCGTGGAACAAGCGGCTCGGCGTGCAGGGACATACCACCCATGTGTTGTTTCTTTTTCCCAAAATAAAAGTTGCATTGTAGTAAAAGGGGAAACACGGTTGTGTCTCTCCAGTCTCGACACAATGAAACGCACAAAACGGGGGATGACGCTGCGTTGCGCACGGCGACGTTTAATCAGCCATAGAAAACCGTACCAGCCTCGCCCAATGGGAAAGACAGGGCGGGGCTTCCTGCCGCCGCAGACATCCGCTTTCCCAACGCCTCACACGGAGCAGTGACCCACCTGTGTGTGTGTGTGTGTGTGCTGCTGACCCCTCGTCGTTCACACCTTTTATTTAAATGAGATCGTGGTCGTCGCCGCACACGAGACGCAAACTCCAGGGTTTTTGGGGCAGAGACGAACCGTTTTGCAGCTCGTTGGGAACGCTGCTGCCGCTTGGAAAAACAAACAAACAAACAAACAAACAAACAAACAGACCCAAAGAATTTGGCAGGTTTGGCAGGTAAACCAGGTGGGGTGTTTTGTTCTGATTGGACGTCCCATTCATCCCGATGATTCCTCATCATGTGGATCCACTCCTTCTTCCCGTTAACTGGTGATTCCTTTCTAAGGAATTTTAAAAGGAGATCCAGCCCCCCCCCCCCACACACACACACACACAGTCATATTCATCATATAGGCAGAGATATGATTTCAGTTCAAATGTGTCCGATTGTGATGATTATTCAACCCTGATCGTTTGGTTTTTTTTTTCCTCCCCCCGTCTCTTCCTCAGTGTATCGGTGCTGATCTTCAACACCACCTCGCACTGTTTTGTCCTGGTCAAGCAGTTCCGTCCAGGTGAGTCACACACACACACACACACACACACACACACACACACACACACACACACACACACCCCACAAAAAAAAAAAACCAACAAAAAAACCCTGTGCCTCACATATCATATCCCGCGGGTGCCTTTCTCTAAAAAAGCACGACATCACAGCCTCTGTTTATTCCACTGAATCTGGATAACAATGCAGACTCAGAAATAGACTGCGAGAAGCCCCCCCCCCCACACACACACACACACACACACACACACACACACGTCACAAAGCAGCCTCGCCTCCTTTGTTAGGAGTCGCCGGGGACTCTGCTAAATTCAAGGAAGTCTGGGCACTGATATATTTTATTTTTCCTCTCCTCTCTCGCTGCCGTTGAGGAGGGAAAAAAAAACCCAAAACAAAAACTGTCTTTTATCTGAGACAAATCAGTTTGTGAAGAATGGCAGCCGTTTTTAGAAAGGGAGGGGGACAATGTATCGGTCGCCTTATTGATATCCAAAAACAAATGTGTAGAAACGCTGTATGTCGCAGGGGGTGAAAAGTTGTCGGACGTCTTTTTTTTTTTTAAATAAAGTTGTGAGAATCATTTCCTGGCGTAACGGGTCCGCTCTCCGTCTGTTCCACCTGCAGCCGTGTACATGTGCGAGAAGGAACGGGCCAAGACGCAGCCGCCTCCGTCTGCGGAGAAACCCGAGGAGGAGGCCGCCGCCGCCGCCGAGGCCGCCGAGCCCCGGGAGGGTCGGCCGGCCTCCGAGGAGGAGGAGGAGGGCGCCTCCTCCCGGTGGCCCCCGGCCTCGGCGGGGGTCACCTACGAGCTGTGCGCCGGGCTGGTGGACAAGCCCGACCTCTCCCTGGAGGAGATCGCCCGGCAGGAGGTGCTGGAGGAGTGCGGCTTCGACGTGCCGGCCTCCAAGCTGAGGAGGATTACGTCTTACAGGTCAGCCGCGTGTCATTTCACTCCCGGGATTATCCGGCGTTTCATTCCCGCAGCTGCGCTCTTCATCTCCTGTCGCTCACCGACAACCCGCCCCATCCTCTGTGGAGCGGCGGCGGCGAATCACCCGTCTCCGTCAGCGCGCCACACCTGGGCCGCTCTGACTGACGCCGCTCAAAACCCCGTGCGTTTGATTTGACTCACTCGCCTGCCGCAGCTTTGTTGGTGTCGTCTGCGGCGAGGCGGACGGGTATCGTCTTAACCCCCATGACCCTCATGAGGGAGCCGAGGGCCGCGAGGTGAAGCGGGTCACGCGAGGGCCTTGCAGTTAGTGTGTGTGTGTGTGTGTCGCTTGTGTCGACACAAAATGCGAAAAGTGTGTCCGTGTCGCGAGCGGCATAAACTCGCCACAGAGAGAAACCGACCGTCTCTTTCCTTTTCCCACCAGGTCAGGCGTCGGCGTCACGGGCGCCAAGCAGACCATGTTTTACGCCGAGGTGTCCGACGACGACCGCGTGAGCGCCGGCGGCGGCGAGCCGCGGGAGGGCGAGCTCATCGAGGTGGTGAAGGTGCCGCTGCACGAGGCCATGACGTTCGCCTACGACGAGCGCCTGCCCAAAACCATGGGCGTCATTTTCAGCTTCATCTGGTTCCACAACAACATGTCCCCCAAGTACAAGATCTCCACTAATGTGTAACTGCTGTGTGACCCCCCCCCCACCACCATGGCTCTTCCTCCTGTGTGACCCCCCCCCCACCCCATCACGGCTCTTCCTCCTTCCTGTGTTGCCTTTTTTGCTTCTCGGTACACGATGAAGGTCGTGGCCCCTCGTCTCGTCGCCATCGGGCGTCTTTACGGTCTCCATATGTTCCTTTTTCGCCATAGCTGGTTGTGACTGGCACTTTTTTTTTTTGTTGTTTTTTGTGTGTTTCATTTCCTGTGCCGTCTGTCCTAAGTGGCTGATCTCACTTCCCCCCACCCCCTCGATTAAAGGAACGCTCCGCTGCGTTTTCCTGTGGGTGTTTCGTTTCTTCAAGATTAAAACAAAAAAAACAAAACAACAACTATTAACCATTCCTCACACTTGTTCCAACCATTCCCTTCAACTCCCACAGTGCATTGCAAACGCTCGTGATGAGTTCAAGTCATGTCGGAGTTACCGTAATTACAAGCGCCGTAAAATTCAGCGTTTTTTTTTTTTCCCCCTGAGGTACAACCTGAAAACCAGACCGCATATTTCTAAACAAATACATTTAAATGCAATTAATCATAAGTTTTAAAAAGTTTAAATGTAACATGATGCTAACCAGCCACGTGCTAGCCCTGGCTAACACGTTAGCACGATAGCGTTTGCACCTGTACAGTCCGACAGTGGTCACTTTTGCACATGTTGTCGTCACAAGAAGAAAAAGAAAAAAAAAACAAAAAAGCAGCGGAGTGTTCCTTTAAGCCACGATCCAGTAATGCAAAAACTATGCTAGTCTAATGTGGGGCCTTGAAACGACGGAGCTGTTAGCTGTGTTTTAACCGCCGCTTGTTCGGGCACGCCTCCATTAATTCCTCCGACCCGCAGCCTTTAAGCAATACTCATCACGCCCCCACCACCACCACCACCACCACCACCACCACCACCACCCCTCCACCCCCCCCGGGGGCTAAACAATCACTCCGTGTCGCTGAGCGCAACCGTCACCCCGTCAGAAAACCCGAGTCGAACCCGTGGACACGCGAGCAGGAGACGCGCACACCTACCTCTGCACCGAGGGCCTGCTTTTCACGTTTGTGCTGCGTCGCTGTTACCCGAGCACAAAACAAAAAAAAAAAAAAACACGTGGTGAAATCCACTTCGAACGGCATCAAACCTTTCCTAAGCTACAGCGGGTTAGACGTCGGCGACCTTTGACGCAGAAATGAGTTTATTAAATTAGTTTATTTTTTCTGAGATGCGACAGGAAAAGGAAAACTGTTAAAACTGATTGCCTTTAACCATAATCCAGGCGGGAGGGCGTCCAACCCTAATCTGAACAGCGCTTTGTCCAACTCTCAGGTCCAAATCATGTTCAGGGGGAAAACTGAGTGAGACCATGACCAGCACGTTGTATTTCACTCGCAGCTTACAGGCGACAAAACATAACAAACCGTATGTGTCGGTGTTTTTTTCCTCTTTCTAAAAAAAGGGCTGGTACTTCATCTATTAAGACAAAATTTCTCCCCCGCCTTGTTGTTTTTTTGGTAAAAAAACAAAACAAAACAAAACAAAAAAACATTATGCAAGTCGTGAAGTGAAGCCTGTTGTTTTTAGATTACCGCTCACTTAAAAGAGAAACAACAGCATCTGAATATGATTTGTACTTCACAGTCAGATGTGGTTTTATGCTGAATCAGCTCGTCTTGTTGCACCAGCGAAAAAAACAAAACGTGCACCTTGAAATGTGAAAAAGCGTTAAAGTAAAATCACGTCTGGTTGAGCAAAAGCCAAAACATCTTCGAACTTGGCGTCCGCTTATTTTCCTCTGGTGTGAAAATGAAGAAACACTGTAATTTCTCAGAAGAACGCCTCGTTTCTTCTCTCCTGCTTCGTGAGCTCGAGGAGCCGCAGACAATCAAATGTCGACACTCGTCTGATTTTTACCCATAAAACCTTGTGTTTTATTTGTTTAACTGCTTTGTTAGGCGCGTTCCCCTCCCCCGCTGAACCTCACAGCGTTGCCGGTGCAGTTCTCTGGTGCCATCTGCAAAATCCAAAAATCAAAAGAGTCGTCTCCGCCCAGACTGTGTAGGAAAATATGCATTTAACCCGTAAGCCATATTTGTCTCCCCCCGGAGCGTCCCATCACTGCTCATCCCCACGATGCAGGATTGAGTTATTTCATGTTTGTTTCTTTGGAAGAAAAAAAAAACTCCATTTGTTCTCTCAGGAGTCGAGTCCAACACTAAATCAGAATCTTTTAAATGCTGTTTAACTCCCGAAAGGAAGACCGGGCACTTTTCATCTACACCGTGATGACCGCCACCCTTTATGTCTTTAAATGTTTTTTATTATTATTTTTGCACCTTATTCTTCGTTTCCTCCGCCTTCTTCCTCCGTGTGTCGACCTTTTCTTTTCGTCTTCAGGTGAATAATGGAGAAACCTCACTGAGAGATTTCCAGCGGTGCTCACGGTCACGAAAACGCTCGCTCTTTATTTATTGCCCACAGTTTTTTTTTTTTTTTCAGAAAACAAACAAGTCCAGTGAAACCGTCCGGTTCGTCCGCTTCTGATTTGGCTCGATCCAAAATGTGAAAAACAAAAGCCATTTGGACTTTCGCGGCCAGTCTGTCACTTTATGTGCCTGTCGGACGTGGACGAGACTTCTGAAAGCGTCTGTTGCCTGAAGAGTCGACACGCGGTAGCATTAACGAGCGGCGCGCTGAAATCAATGTGTCGCAGAGAATCTGGTCGACGGACAGAAACACGACCGGCGTCGGCGGCGCTTCAGGTTCAACTGGTTCAGCCAGGGTCTATATATAGGCGGTTAAACATATGGTGGAAATTTCAATTAATAATAAGCCTCTATTTTCTTTTTGTTCAGCCTGTGGAGTCCGACCTTTAGTCTATTTTGTACTAAAGTGTTTTTTTTTTTTTAAATCAGTTTTATAAGCTATAAAACAGCTGGTTATGTTTTTGTATAATTTTATTCAGTTTAAACATTTCTGTTTGTTGTGTTTTTTTTGGCGTGAATTGCTGAACATGGAGTTTGAAGCCAAATGTCTCTCATAGTGAGTCACGTGGGAGTCGGTAACACGAGCTGAGATCTGCAGTTATTAGTTTTTTTTTGCCAAGATGATGAGATTGACGCCTCTCTCACGTTTGTACAGTAAATATAAAACTACGGGGACACACCAGTTTGGTTCTTTTAAAAAAAAAAAAAATTTTTTAAATCCCCGTGTTGTTTTTACACCTTTTTATACAGATTAAACAAGCAAGATGCTGCGCGCTAATTAGCTTCAGGTGTTAGCCGCGGCTAGCTGTTTCCCACCTTTATGCTAAGCTAAGTCGTATTTCCTGTACGGACGAGACGAGATTGGCAGCGATCTTCTGGATCGGTTTCCCCGCTGCCACTGAAGCTTTTTTGACGGTTCAGATCGAAGCCGCTGCTGCCGCCGCCGCTTGGCGAAGCCATATTGCTAACGGCGAGGCTAACGCTTTGGGGGCGGGTGAAGCGAACGGTTGGCCGGACGTGAACCACGAGCCCAGCACCGGACAGTTTCTACCTCCATCACTCAGGCACGCGACCAAAACTCTTCGGCGTCCGTTCGCTCGCTCGTAAGGCGTCGACATATCGAATTCTCAGCCGCGGAACGTCAGCGCCGACCGCTAAAAAACTATCAGCACCAGAGGTACCGCCCACCCCACCCCCATAGCTATGCTGTAGTTGCTTCTTCAACTGTGATTTTTTTTTTTTTTTATTGTGCACCGTTTGACAATGTCTTGGTGTATTTTCAGTGATCATGAGTGGAGCTGGATTTTTTTTTTTTTTAATGAAAACGTCAGTTTTATAAAGGTGCTATGTGTAGTATTCTCTGTTTGTGAGTTAAATCTGGGAGCGCGTGACCGTTGGAGCGATCCGCTCGGCATTCCTTTTGTTTCGCTGGATAATTGCTGGGAGAATAAGGCAGTTTTTTGAGTTCAGAAGCAACGAGGGGGGAGATAATCAAACACACACTGAGTCTAAAGCGTCGCACACGTTCTTCTGTTGGCTTGTGTAATATTCAGCGAAAATCCTACACATAATACCTTTTTAAGTGAAAGAAGTATTATCTCATTGTAAAGACAGAAAGAAATTTGTCCAGTTGTGGTTTTATTTATATTTTTCTTGCCAATGTCTTACACTGAATTTGTGTTTTTGTTTTTTTTTTTTTTTAAAAAAGGTATTTTCTGGAGGGGAAAACAAAGTACAAACACAATCATTGCAGTTTTATGAATTCATCATGTACTTTAAGCTTTATGACAAAGTGTATACTCATTGTGGGCAGTGTTTTCAGTAACGTTTGGGTTTTGTTAATTTATAGTTGAAATATTTAACTTTTAAAACATGACACTTGGTACAAACATACAGTATAAACATATATATTTAAATATGATACTTTGCATGTGCACTAACTGTCTTGGATTAAATTGAATTAAGTTGAAATAAAATGGGTTGGATGCCCAAAAGGTCATTTTTTTTGGTAATGATTTGCTCACTCATAAGATGAGGGTTATATTTTTATATCTATTGAATTTTTGTTTATGAAGCTGAAATCCACAGCGCCCTGGTGATATACATCGTCCCTCTTGAACAAACACGTCCCGATAAGACCAAACTCAGATGCGGATCAGGAAACAGGACGACACTTTTGTGCCACGATCTCGACGGGCATCTCTACTGATAAGTTTCCCAGAAATAAAAAACAGGGTTCTCGCATTCAACCGCAAGAAATTTAAAAAAAAAAACACCCTGTTGTGCTATAAGATTTTATCTGAGGTGTGTGTGTGTGTGTGTGTGTAGGGGAACAAACACCAGAAGCTCTTAAAAGTCTTCACAGCAGTTTTCCTCATCGTCACTCGGCCTGTGTGTTGAGCGTCTCTCTCTCTCTCTCTCTGCATCGCTTTCGCTTTAAATCCTTTCTCTTTTCCAAATGCTGACACCGCTTGTGTGAAAAGCCGGTTGCTTGGGAACAAAATGGCAACAGGTCACGCTTAAGTATCGCGACGCGCCTCCCTGCAAGAACATGCGACCAGACGCTGCTGCGAGTCTTTCGCTTCCTGTTCCTGTGTGGCTCTTTTACCTTGGTAAGGTCAAGGTGTTCGAGTTCAAGTGGTTCCTTTGTCGGCTGTTATCACATTGTGTGTATGAGCAGCAGTTTGACAAACACCTCCACCCCCTGCTCCTCCTCCATCATGGTGGGGACGGCTCCTTACGTTGCATCTTTCAACTTTCTCAACCTTTTCTTCTTCTTTTGTTTTTTTTTTTGTAGAAGATGCTAGAGTTCATTTTCTTGCTGCAGCCATTCGATGCCTCACTCATTTCCGGTACTTCACAAACATCTTGACTGTTCCAGAGGAAACGTCAGGTGATGACCAGGGTCAGTAGGATTCGTCATCATGGAACCACGAACGTCTGCAGAACTTGGTCCGGTTCCTTTCGCCTGTTGTTGAGACATTTCAGTGCGGATGCAGTGGACCAGCAGATCAACAGACTGAAGGTAAAGCCAGTTTGGCTAGCATGTCTGAGAAGCAAAGATCAGAGAGAAGTCTTTAAGAAAAATCAATCATTTCACGAATCCTTAACATCTGTCCCACGATTGATCCCAAAGTTGAGAACATCATCTGAATCTAATCTGATCAAGAGATCCATCGTTTCTTTTTTCAATCGACTTTTGCACCAAAGCGACACTTGAAATCACTACAAGATGTTGCGCTCCTCTGCCCTGAACTCTTCAGGAGTCACGCAGGTCGTGACCTCTGGATTAACTTGAGCATTGAGCTGCGAGGGAGAAGCAGATGAGGCGCCGGTTTCAAACTGATAACCGGTCCTGGATGGGGCTCCGGTGAAAACCCACAACCTGGTTCTGTTTTAAAGGAGCTGTTTTATCAAGCCGGCTATAAACATCGTGCTGCTCTCTTGTTTTTTTCTTTTGCAACCTCGCACAGCATCGCCTGGGCCTTATCAGCCACGTATATATTTACGAGGTCGCGGGCTGAGATGCTGAGGTGGATTGTGGGGGTTTAGAGCGAGTCTCCGCTCCATATGTGGGAAGAAGCAGATGGGAAAATCAGGAAAGAAACATACCGCACACCCTCTTTAATCAGTGATTTACAGATGGACAGACGACATTAAGGTAATCTCAGCATCGTATCTTACAGGAGGAGCAGAAGGAAAGAATAACTTGGGGTCAAAGGGCGTTAGGATGCAGCTCCTCCCTCCTCCAGCTCGTCGTCAGCGCCGCAGAGAGTGCACACACTATAAATGTTCCTCCAACCACCGAATCACGTTTCAGTGTCGTTTCAGTATCCAAAAGGTTAAATGGGGACTCGCGCTAAGAAACCAGTTCCCAAGTATGAACCAGAAAATCAAGAGGCAACTATCGGGTGTCATGGACTTGCCCAACTGGTTAACGTTGTAACTGTGTTTTTCCACTGTAGGCCGTTCTCCAAAATGTGCGCCCGTGTGGGTGTGTTTGCGTCTCCGGATAGTTTGGAAACGTCTTTTCCTTCTTCGACGTGTCACACGGGCGATTTCGGCGAAACCGCGAGCGAAACCTGAGCTGAGCTATCAGCAGAGCGTGAGGGTACGCTGACTGCATGTCGCGTTTTATCGCGGCGGCGGTCGTGCACGCTGGACGGCTCGGTGCATGGAAGTTAACTGAAGGCAACAACCTGAGGCGACGGGGTTTCGTTTCTCGAAAAAGCTTTGTCGATAAGAAACTGTTGTCACGTGTTTGTAGATGGAACAACAACAACATTTAAACTACAGTTAGGGATTTCTAAAGCAGGAAGTGAGGTATGTGCTCGTGGTTCCTGTCTTCCATCTGAACTGCTGATGTCCAATATCTTGATTTGTTAAAAGTGCAGAAGACAAATAACCGTGACATCCTCTCCCAGCCATCGATTTCACTCTCCTCCCTCTGCTCGCTCATACTCCTTTAAAAAACACTCAGCGGATATTTTCACAACCAGATGGCATTTCCACATGTGACCACCTTTGTCTGGATGACCTACGAAGGCTGAAAGAGGAGAAACACCAAAGAGGAACAAAGCAGCGGTATTATTATTATTATTACTACTGAACATGATGATCATCGTTTAGATCATTTCCGTTGAGGCCTCGTGCTGAATAACTTCCTCTCCCAGCCAGGAAGCAAGTTTGCTGAACCCGAGAGGTCACGATCGAGGTCATTAATTATTCAAAATCCACTTTTAAACACACGCGCGTATGAATTAATCCACAAGGGGACTAAAACGCAGGAACGTTTATCGATGGTCCATGAAGACAGAACCTGTGTAGTATCGCTTTTAGGTGAAACACACAGATCTTAAATATTTAGAATACGCCATTAAAATGAGCCCGGGCTCCAGTGTAGTCATTAGAGCTCAATGAGAAGCTCCACCTTGACCCACGCGTCCCCATGACGCCGCCCCCACCCATGCACCCAGTCCCCAAAAGATGCTCCAAGATAAAAGCGAGCCGAGCCGTCAGCCGTATGTACAGAGGCTGGAGATCTGAAAGGAGGAAAGCCATGAAAAATGGATGAGAGAAGAAAATCCACTTCACCCCACCACCACCACCAGCACCACCAGCACCGCCTCCCCGGCGGCTGGCAAACCCCCCACAGCGCTCCCACTCATAATCCCCTCTCCTCCTGCAAACACACACACACACACACACACACCACCCGAGGCCCTTTGATAAGCATTATATTCAGGAGATACCACAGTTTGTCGCCATATTAGATTAATATTAGTCTTTTGTGACATATTAGATATCATCCGTGGCTAATGTGGAAAATCAGCGCTTCATAAAACTGTCAAACATGGACAAATTACAATTTCCATTATCGTTTTGCATATTTTCTTTAGTTGCGCAGATGAGATGAGTTTTTTTTTTTTTTTTGGGGGTTAATTTCTGTATAAAGGTAAAATGTGCGCAGGTTCCTGTGGTGGATCAATCACTCAGGCTTAAAGAGCTGCTGAACAAATGTTATTAGTCACGGTTTTCAGCGGAGAGGCTCCTGTTAGCGAACCGTCACGCTCGTACAGCGGCAGCTCCACCTCGACATGAAAACAGCCCTGAAGGTTTTTGTTTTTATCAGCCTGGAGAAGAAAAAAAAAAAAAATCATATTTTTAAACGCAGATTCAGCACGAGAACCTGATGGTGAGGCAGCCATGCTAGCATCTCTGCGCTCAGAGCTAAAGGCTAACATCCGCATGCTAACGTGCCGATGCTCCCTGTGCTCGCTAGTTAGCTGGCTAGTGAGCGCTAAACACACAAACACAGCTGAGGCTGATGTCTTTAGTCTTGAGACGCACATTTTGGGCGTAAAACAAAGCGACGGACGAATAAATGTTTTGACCTGGTGATTAAAAAGTTGCGGCAAATGTTCCTTTATAAGGAGGGAAACAGGAATTCGCTGCGTGCTGAATTTCGTGGCGGCTAATAGCTGTCGACACATTTCGCTCAGGACCGTGAATTAGGGCGTCGCGATGGCCCCAGAGGAAAGATCATGGCAAAGATCATCCTCTGGGCACCATGAATGTCTGTATTAAAGTTCATGGTGATCCATCAAAAAAAAATAACTGAGGGCAAACGCTGCGGTTTGACCGACTGATCAATATTGCCAATACTGGCGGCCTGATGCCAGAGTGGCTAAGACACACACACACACACACACTCTTACACCTTGTTCCTTCACCACCTGAGGCCCTTCACAAGGTGTGACCCAACTTGAGACACTCACACACACTCGTGACAGCGTGTGAAATGTTCCGGTCAAAGCGGCTGCGGCGGCTCAGGCTATCGGCAGCCTCCTTCAAGGCCTATCTGACGGGCTGGCAGTCGCCTGACGGGATGGAGACAGAGACATGGGGGTGGGGGGGTGGGGGTTGTCTCACACACACACACACACACACACACACACACACACACACACACTGATTGGCAGCTTCTCTCTGTCTCCTGGGGGCATGTTAAATTTCTCATACACCTCAGCGGAGATGGCACTGGCTGCACATGATTGGAGTTTTTGGCGTTGCGTTGTCAAGGAACTAATCGTACCAAGACTTAGAGGAGACGAGTGTGTATTGGGGGGCTGGGGTGGGTGGGTGGGTGGGTGGTGT
The DNA here is from genome assembly GCA_016785225.1 of Psettodes erumei. NCBI lineage: Eukaryota > Metazoa > Chordata > Actinopteri > Pleuronectiformes > Psettodidae > Psettodes > Psettodes erumei. Next base: position 433,761 of record JAFBJZ010000628.1, on the reverse strand, counting down.
CACCGTCAAGCAATATTTGGGTCGGGGCTGGGGGCAGGACAAGGGGACCCAGCAGAGAGAGCAGCAGAACTAAAGCCAAACTGAACATGGATGTATTTAACGTCGGCAGGAAACAGACTAAAATGTAAATGCTGCATGAGCTGAGAATAAATAAATAAAAAAAACACGACTTTGCATGGAATGTGTCACAGATAGTTGTGTATGAAGAGGAGAAACGTGCAGGCCTGTCCTCAGGCAGGTTAACTGGGGCGCGGACAGTAGAGGGCGCTCTGCACTTCTGCACTGACTGGGCTGGACTGAGGCTCGTCTCATCTTGTTCATGATGAAGCGCTGCCTGATCGGGGCATTTTCACTTTTAATAAGCAGCAATTCTGCAGAAAACAGGCGATTACTAACATGTTTTTGGGCAGGAGGATTAAACAAATCATGGCATTAATCAATCTCTCGTTCTCTACCCCCCCTCACCGCTGCATATTAGAAATGAGTCCTAACAAATCCTTGCAGCTTTTAGGCATCGCAATTGTAATGAAAAGCAACCGGATGAATAATGGGAATACCAGGAGAGACACACCTGGACACCTGGATCAAAGTAAAACATCAAGAAATCCATGTGAATTCAATCACATTATCATAAGTCACCGCAGAAAGCTGCTTCTTTTTTCAAGTTTTACATTTAAATGTCAGAAAACTTTGTCTCTGCAGCCAAACATCAACCTGTGTCTGAATAAATAAAAAAAGAGAACAGGTTCGTTTTAAATATCTCTCTGTCTCGTTTAATTAAAGTGTTTTGCAACTCGGTTTGTCCAAGCGAAGGAAGAATAGAAACCCAGTATAATTCAAGTTTTGTGAGGAGGAAGAGGCTGAGGAGGAGGAGGAGGAGGAGGAGGAGGAGGAGGAGGGTGGTGGTGTTGGGTGGGTGGGTGGGGAGGGAGGGAGGGAGGGGGGTTATTATACTATTGTCCGCCCCTTAATCCGGTTGGCTCAGAGACTGCCCGCAGGCCAATTTGTAAGTGGTTTGCGTAGCTGCCAATCAAAGCAGACATCCTCTCCTCAGGCTGTGGCTACGGAACATCTCAGTTGCTGTGTGGAGAGATTTGACGGAGGGATCCTCCTGGTGCATGGACCGTCGCTGCTGCTGCTGCTGCGCTGCAATCCGCCGCCTGCTCACGCACACACACACACACACACACACACGCAGACACCCCCCTCCCCGCACACACACACACACACACACACACACACACACACACACACACGCGCGCGCGTGATGGCTCGGTGAAATCTGGACGGACGGACGCGGTGGAAGAAAAAGGCGCATGTGAATATTTTTTTTTTTCTCCCATGTTTGCATGTCAGCAGAGGAGGAACTATCCGCCGGCTCCGCGGCTGTTTGTCTTTTCTTATCGCCGCTCTTCTCTCCTGCACACCCCCCCACCACCACCACCACCACCACCACCACACCACCTCCTGCACCTCCTCCCCTCCCTCCCCGCCTCCTCTATGTCACTCTAATTAATCGGAGGCATGTGGAATCGCACCAGGATTAGGAATTGCTTCCCAATAGTGTGCCTGCTGTTGACGTTATGGACGAAGGTAAGACGGCTCTTATTATTATTTTTTTTAAAAAAGAAAAAAATATCACTGTGTATGTGTCCATGTATAAATTCTGCTCCACGTAGGTCAATTTAAATGTTTTAAAACGACCGATGTCAAAAGTTGGTGGGCGTGGGCAGGATGTGTCCCCCCCCCCGCCGCCTCCACCGGCGTTGCTCCCGTGTTCGCATCAAAATGATCGATCAATTGAATTGCGTAGCCGCCGGTTTGTGGAGCATGTGATCGTGTTACCATGACAAGACCCCAAGTCTGAGGAATTGATACAGACTCACTCTCCATTTTGGCCATAAAGCTGAGCGCCCCCTTATTTATTTATTTATTTATTTATTTATTTATTTATTAGGGAATTAGGCCCGAACCAAACAAGTTGTAAGTTGCATTGGATCAAGCGGTTGCTGCAGCGGTTCAATTACAACCCCCCCCACACACACACACACACACCCCCCCAACCTGCAAAGTGCAGGCTCGTTCACGTGTTCCGCTCACACACACACACACACACACACACACACATTTGTTTATTGTTTGACCACCTTTTACGCACCAATTCAAGTCGCCCGGAATCACGCCGCCGCCTGTTTACGCGGGGCCTGTGTGTGTGTGTGTGTGTGTGTGTGTGTGTGTGTGTGTGTGTGTGTGTATGTATATGCATATGTGTGTGTCTAATTTGGGTCTTTCCTAACGTGTTGTTTCCAGGTGTCCCAGTCAAGCGGCTATTTCGAGCTGCAGCTGATCTCCGTGGAGAATGTAAATGGCGAGCTGGCGGACGGGCAGTGCTGCGACGGCCCCAGGAGCCCGCTGGACCGGCGCTGCTACCGGGACGAGTGCGACACGTACCTCAGAGCGTGCCTGAAGGAGTACCAGATGGAGGTCGCCACCGACGGGCCCTGCACGTTCGGAGCGGGATCTACGGGAGTTCTCGGTGGGAATACGTTTTCTTTTAAGGGCGCCAGCAACAACCCCAACAAGATCGACGACGCCGGCAGGATTTCCATCCCCTTCCAGTTCGCGTGGCCGGTGAGTTTGTTTTTGCACGTTGAAAATGTGGCATACGTCCATTAATGCGAGGTGAGGAGCTCCTCCACCATTCTGTAGGTGCTCATCACCACTTCAACACTGATGTGGAGAAAAGTTCATCCTCCTGAAAATGGGAGGCATGAGTTTTTTTTAATTATCTGTCACTGAAACTAGGGCTGGCTATTTTTGGTTTGCTTGATTAAAATGTTTACATCAAACTACTAGAAGCAGCAAAGCCGGGGCCGACAAATTTGTTTGTACCTTTCGCTTGAAACACGACTTGATCGATCAGCGGCTGATCTGGTTTTCTCTTATGTTCCTGTTTCACATTGATCCAAACAACCTGCATCTTCATGGAGCGCGGCGGCCGTGCCACAGCTCCTTAATGATTTGGGAAAAGGTCTCGGGGTCACGTGCACTTGCCTTCTGCACAGAAGACAGGGCCTCATTAAACGTTGGGGAGGTGGGGCCCTTAGCACCAGCGTCCCATCCTTTATGAGAATCGACACACGTCACGGCTAAACGATCGCATGCTTCACCAGGATCCGATTGCAGCTACAGCGGTTCGCAGTGTCATCTGGGTCATCTTTTCGAGTTGCCCTGATATATGGGGGTTGGCTTTGTTCCAGCCCACAAGCTTGCACCTGCCAGGGCCATGATAGGGTAATTAGACTGGGGGAAACGCTTTGATATGTCGACCCCGGAGGGGTGGGGGTGGGGGGACCTCTGTTACGTTTCGTACGGCGGGGCGGTTACGGCAAAGGTGACGTTTTGCTGATTCATACGTGTAATTTTATTACAACCCAATCCATCAAGTGGAATTTGGTTTGTGGAGACTCGAGCTTTCAGGGCCGAGGCTACGCCGCTCGCTGCTGCTGCTGCTGCTGCTGCTGCTGCGAGCTTTTGTTGGACGATCATGGGCAAAGCCAAAGTAAAAGTTGATTAAACGTGGACATAACTAGGTTTACGCTTTGGATTTCAACAGAAGAGAGACAATCGGCCAGATTTCCACAGGAGTCCTGTGCGCGGCGTGCGAGAGTGGCATGTGGTATAAGTTGCCTCGTTGGATGGATGCTCCAATTAATTCTCTATTATAATGATGAATGAGCCACATTATGCCGCGAGTGTGAAATATGCGTCGAGCCGAAAAGCAAGCGGCGCCTCGGGGCAGCGGTTGGGGTTTGTGCGCTGCTGGCTGGTTTTGACACCTCTCTTCCGCCCCTCCAGCACCCCGCAGCTTCCTCTCCTGCTGTGGGTGCCAGGTGGCCCCCGGTGGCCCCTTCAGGGCAATTAAGCCCGTCTGACTGCAGATGAGTGATAGCTGATGGATTAGGATTGTGAATGAGGTGTGCGGGGAAGGAGAAATATGCAAAGCGCTTGTACCGGTAGCACTGAGCACGCTGGTTTGTGTGAGAGGGATGCACTTCTGGTTTTGGTGACATTTAGCTTTTGTTTCTACTGATGTTGAATAAGTCGACTGTTAAATGGTTTGGTTCAGTTCGTGTTTTTAATGAAGCGGTGGTGCTGTTTGGAGAAGTAGGAACTGAGCTTTCTTCTGCTGCTGTGGCATTTTTGGGCATTTGTCAACCGAACGATTAATTGATCATTCGAGGGAAAAAAAAAAAAAAAAATCAGTACGTTGTTATTTGGCGATTGAGGAGGAAAAGTTTTGAAGGTAATCGCTCACGTCTGAAGAAATTTGATAAAAGTTGATTTCCAGAATAGGTAGGTTGTGCTAACCAGACTGCGTTAGTGCTGTCAGCTACTGAAAGCACGGACCTTTTGTGTTGAACTCAGGTTTTGTCTCGGTGTATTTCCCCGCAGCTGCTTATTTCTTTAGCGAATTAACAGCCGCCTTTGTTGGTGTTTTGAAGCTCCGGGGGGGGCGACAAAGGTGCAGTTTCACACAGTAAAGGCCATCTATTTAATGAGGGAGGTGATTGTTTAGACCATCAGGTGGGGAGGGGGCATTTCCCACCTCGGCAAACCAATTTTCGAAGCTACGCGTTCAGTATATGAAGCGCTGGGAGTCTCTTAGGTGAAGCACCGAGTGACACCTGGAGGCGGAGGTGAAGAGGGCTATTCTGGTGTGTTGTCTTTCTGTTAAGTGGCCCCGGCTGATAACGGTGCACTATTCCAGTGCCAGATGTCACAACAAGACTGCGGGGTCGGTCGCTGTGGCGTTGTCGCTTTCCTCGCTGAAGAAACAAAGATGCAGTGTGCCGTTGGCTGTGTCATCTGGCCAACTGCCCGTTGCAAGATCCGTGGAACCCAGACTCTGGGTTGTCAGTCCCAGCCCAGCGTCTGAAACCATCTGAAAATGAAAGTAATGTAGGAATTACTCCAAAATGTGATGTTTTGTTTGTTTTTTTTAAACTCCCAACATGTGATATGTCAGTGGGAATAGAGTAAAAGCAGCATGGGTTGCCTTTTTTTTTTGATCTGGGCAAATGAAGATTACATGTGCAAATTTTTTTTGTGTTTTTTTTTTATTAAAATAGTTAAAACTGTCGTTGCTGAAGCATCAAAAACCTCTAAAACGTGCTGCGATTCATATAGAACCGTTTGCTATGAAAATTAGACGCTGTGATTTTCCCATTGACCTTGATATCCTGAGATATGAAAACGCCGTTTTTAATGCGTGCAGTTTTGTGAATCGGCACTCGAGCCACTTCTCAAAGAGACATCTTCTCTCCTCAGCCCAGTTATCGGCACAAAAGTGTGATGCCGCCGCTAATGGCTGATTTTACTCGTTTTGCACGATGCTTATCCATTCTTTGGAAATCTTCCAGTGATTTCTCGTCTTGCCAGCTGCCTTCTCTCTGCACGGGTTTTTTAGTCCATTGTTCGGTTGTCACTGATACTGTAATCCAGACTTTTGAAGCTGAGGGGGATTTCTACATTTTGGGGAAATAAAGCTTATTTAGTTACTCTCAGAGTGACATTAAAACACCACTACCCTTTCTGTGCAGAGCTGGAGCCCAGACGTTTCAAGCGTAGCTTAGCATAAACGGGGAATAATGGCTAGCTTGGGTGTCATTAAAGTGAAACAGGACCGTCGGTCTATGGCCATGCTAGCAAGTCTCTGTACAGCAGTGCTTTCATCTGAATGCTAACACGCTCATGAAGTCGGTGCCATATTCATTACCTCAGTTTAGCATATTAACATTTGCTAACTAGCGGTGCGAACCAGCTCCAGCTAAACTTTCGTTTTAGCTTTTTAGCGTTAGCTAAGTAGTTCTGCCTGGTTGCCTGGTCACGTCACTGTGGCAACAAGACTTAACAGGACATTTCTGCACTTGGCTTTCTTTTACTTTACTTTAAAGATAATCTGGCTAGCTGTTTCCCCCTTGTTAGCAATCTTTATGCTAGGCTAGGCTAGTGCGCCAGCTCCTGGTCTATACTTAACCTAAAGACATGATTGATATTGATGTTCTCAGCTGAACCTCAGAAGGAAGCAAAACAAGTATTTTTTTACCACTTTACCACTTTTTGAAATACTGCAGTAACATATTTTTGGCTGCAAGGCAGCAACAGGAACTAGCTTCTTTAAGTTGATGTGGCGAACTGGTTAGCAAACGAAAGATTTATTGGTTTTGTTCAAATAGCCCCAATGTTTTCACATTTGATTTATTGTTGTTTGCTTTTTTTTTTTTTTTTTTTTTTAGAAACAATATTCATATGAAAGTTATCAGACTGTGCGTCTTTACCGGAGCACGTGGGCCACCTTTAATAGCACGGACGTCAGACATTAACAGTGATCCAGCAGCCAGCTGACGAAGTTAAGGCATCGCTTGTCTCGTCTGATTGAGTTTCCATTTTGTTGGCGTGCACTTCGACAGAGAGAGAGAGTCTTACTTCCATTTGATCACTAATGAAATTGCCGGTGGAGTTTCTCTGCCTCTCTCGCCCTCCCTGCCCCCCAGCTACGTCGGCCGGACGTCCGTTTGATGCGAGCCTGCCTGTAACTGTATCTGCTCTCGGCTCGGACGTGCTATCAGCTCTCCGTTCTCACTCAGCTTGTAAGTGGATGCACGTCGTTAGCCAGGCCTGAAGCTGATCTGCAACACGCCACCGACCGCGTCAAGCGGCTCCGGACATCTTGGAAGTCTTGGAGACCACTTTTTCCCGTTCAAAAGTCTCAGACTTCTGGATCCAGGTCCTGTAAAACAAAAATAAAAAAAAAAACCCTGGCCTCTGGGGTGCATCAACGATTAAGGGCTGAAGTGTCTGCAGCGAACTGGTTTGTTTGGTGGAGTACACTCCTTCTCTGTGCATGAGGCCGGTCATCTCGAAAGCAGGAGGCACGGGCGATCTCGTTCGCATTCAAACGTGTTAATCCGCACAGACCTGCTGAAAACTGTTTTTCCTGGAACACGGTCAAACTATGTGGATGGTTTTGGCTCGCGGCTGTGGCCACTCGTACGTCAAACGCGTGCGGTGATTCACTCGCATTGTGCCACTATCAAGCATTGACATGTGTCTTTTCTTCTGTGTACTGAAGTGTTAAGTCAAGGGAAATGATCGATGGCTCCAGGTCAAGTCGAACCTTGCACTTTGACAAATGTGATGCCCTTGAATTGTTGCTGTAATGCAGTCAACGCCTTCTTACTCCATGCTGTTTCTTTTTATATTATCAAGAATGTGTGTGCATGTGTCTTAGACACCTGTTTGACAATGAAGCTCTTTGTTAGAACCTTGAACACTGATTCTAAACGGATGTGTAGATATTGGGGTTGCAAACGGTAGCAGAAACTTACTGACGGTGCGTTTTTTTTTCTTTCACGCTCATTTTTATGTAGGTGTATGCAGCCTTTGGGGATTTTACAGATTTTTTTTTCGTATCGAGTGCACCTCCGCTGTTGTTTCTGGTTAACGTCCATGCTAACGCTCGCACTTTGTTGCTGATGAGAAAACAAGGTCCGGGCTGCATGTGGGTTGGTGGTGGTGGTGGGGGGGGCACTAACAGAGACAGTGTGGTGGTTAATACTGGAAAGAAGTACAACACTTCTACTTTATACATGTGCTGTATGCCCCCCCAGCTGCATTTTGGATGCACACACTCCCACAGAACCAGAGGCTAACAGCGGCTGCCATGGTTAGCCACACCTGATACGGAGCTTGTCAGGGCTGTTGCTAGGAGACGGCTACATAGGCCTCTAGTAAACAATTACCCCCCCCCCCCCACCCCCCCCCCACCACTCCAAAGCCGCTCACATGGGTGTCACCTGTGTTTCAGCTGTGTGCTCTGTATTGATTATGCAATTAGCCAGTCAGGCTAAACTCCCAAGGTGAAACGGCAGCTCTCCCTTAGTTTTTTTATTTTTTTTTTTTTTTTGCCACATGGGGTCCCGTCTTTGTCTTTTCAAGGTTGGATGTTGTCGTCTCTCGTTCTGTGAAGATGGTGCCGCCGCTTCATGGTCGCAGCTCCCCGGTGCCGTGAGGCCCGACGCGACCAGCCCCGCCCCATCCATCCTTAGCCCCGGCTAATAACAACGCACCCGGATGAGGCTTCCGTTTGGTTCCTGGTGCTTTCAGGGGTCTGTGTTTGTTTCACCACGTCACAGTTTAAACTGTTTACAGTGGGAATTCTTAGCGTCAGCGTTGCACAGCAGCTGATGCAGAGTCGGCCGCTTGCTGTGAGCTGTTCACCTTCAGCAGAAGTTAGGAGGACGGTCAGGGAGGTCGTCCTGCAGTCTGAGGAAAGGTGTCCCCGCCCGCGGTCCATCCGTTAGTACCCGACAAGGAGTTGGCAGGTCCTGACTTCTCTACGCCCCCACCACCACCACCCTCGCAAATGCTGCACACAGTGGACGCAGCCCAGTTTTGAGGACTTGCCTTGCAGCCATTTCTTTTTTTTTTTACTGCCCCACTTAAGCGACATACGAGAGGCATCCTGCAACTCTAGCGCCTCGTAACGTCACGGCCTTATCACCGGTAGTTAATCTTTGTATAATCACCATATGTATGATGTCTCAATGTTTTAAACTATCCTCTTTATTGCATGCTGCTTCACTGCAATTATTTATAGTCTGGCACAGCTGATGACATTTTGCCGGCCGATCTCTCAGCTAACACGCGCAGACTTGATGATTTAGACCTTGTGCGAATACAAGTGGGAAAAAGTCAAGTGTGGATTCTGCAGAGAAACAAACTAACTGTTGGATCCTGGTGCGTTCATAACGTCCAAAGACAGACGCACAACCTGCGTGTCGTCGCTTTGCTCGTTTAGCGAAGATGCAGCGCGGTATGTCCTGCGCTCTCTGGACAGCTGCCCTGCAGCCACTGCCATCCGGGTGCATTCTTAATATGAAATGCCGGTGGGGGGTGGGGGTGTTTCCTCTGAGAACACTTTGTTTTGTTCCTTCTGTGATTTCATAAGCGGGAAATAACAACAGCGTTCAGACACCATTCATTCTTGAAAGGCTGTTTTCTCACTCAGCGCCTCGGGGAGCTGATAAGCTTCAGCAGGTTGGAACTTTTTTTTTTTTTTTTGATGAAATGAATCAGGTGTTTTGTTGAGAAAGTGTCTCGGTTCTTGTCTCACTGTTGGGCCTGGCAGATTTGGAGTTAGCGTGGTTCTGCTAATTTTGGACATGTCTCTGTCTGGGCCGTGAAAGCACGGCTTCCCCCTCCGGTACTGTCCTCCTTACCTAGTTAACTCGCCGGGTCCAAACTGTATCTCTGTCCATTCTGGTGCAAAACGTTGCCGTTAGCTTCTAATTCATCATGGCAGTCAAGGGCAGGTAGCGCCACGGTGTGCGTTCAGCTGTGCAAACCGCACGCTGCGCTGCGAGGTCACGCCAACATTTAAATCACGGGCGCCGTGGAGACCTTTGACCTCTGAGCTTGGGTGCAGTTCGCTCGTCGTTGCAGGACGGTCGTCAGCTTCCCTCATGGGAGCTTGAGGTGGGCAGACAGGAGTTGGCGCCGCGTTGGTCCAAAGAGCCGGGCAACCATCAGAATGTCTGGCAGCTTCATTTGCATGACAAACCTGCAGCGTGTCGGGATTATTTTGACACGCATTGTCGGCTCTGGCGGTTCGCAGACGCGGGGTCGGAAGGTCGGAGACTCGGGTGACGCACGTGAGCGCTGCGACGTGTGCGCGTATTTTATTTTTTAATTTACGACGGAGAGAAGACAGGAGAGGAGACACGGTTGCGACAACATGTGTGTCGCACACCGTTTTGAGTGGTTGCCGCGCCGCGCCGCGTCCCCTGCCTCTTGTTAAATGAAAGGTGTGCAGGTGCCGGCGGCTCCTCGCGGGGGTAATTAAAGCGCGTCGTTACGCCGGCAGTTAATTCGTCACTGCAGCGTTTGAAATGATAATCGGCCGGTGGCCTCGGATCAGGAGTTTGGCCCGTTAATGTTTCTGAAGCGCGGCCGTTCGCCTTGATGGCTCTCGGAGCCGCTGACACACCTCAGAGAGTTTGTGCGTCGGTGATTGGAGGTGTTGTCACGCGTTATGATGGGGCTGCCAGCCCCGTCAGACTCGTATTTTCAGATTAGACGCCTGAATGAATGTTCCTTCTCTGGAGAACTCCCATTGTTTAGAAATGAAAGCGCTGTTCATGGCGACCGGCTTCAGTTTGTCGCTCGGCTCATCCGTGCAAATGCGCGTGTTGTTTGTTTTTTTGTTGTTTTTTTTTGCGCGTGGCGTTCTCTGGGATCACGCTGGTTAATTAGCACCGGGAGGGGAGGGGTTTGTTGTATTGAAAGTGCATTGGGTAATGATCCTGTTGGCATAGTAGCAGCATGCTCAATGGGCCGTGTGCGTTTGTGTTTGTGTGTGCGCAGCCGGTACACACCGGCGAGCCAAACGCCTCGCCTTCGCTGCGATGTCTCTTGGCTCCGGCGGCTCCGGCGAGCCGCTTGCGTGCAGAGCTGGCGTGCGACCGCGACCTGCCGCCACGACCTGGTGCTGTAACGCCACGAGTCGCAGGTCAAGCGGCGTTTAACTCGTCCGCTCCCGCTGTTTGCGTGCGGGGGAAGAGTCCGGCACGCCGGACGGCTCTCGGATTGCGATTTATAAAATAAGGCGCCGGTACCTGGACCTGGAATCCTGGGGCGAGCGTCGTCCGGTCGGTCCGGGTGTCACAAACGTCCGTCCAACGTCTCGTCCTGCCAACGTCATCGCGGCGCTCGACAGGATTTTGCCGCTGGAGGTCTTTGATCTTCGCCTCCGAACAGATTGAGGAGCTGGGAGAGGAAGAACCCGAAGCCCGGTTCGGTTCTGCTTCTCCACCGCGTGTTGGAATCATTCAGAGTTAATGACACAATCATTTCACTTCCAGTTGGTCTCAATGACCAATTTGTGTGAAAGATGCAACTGGGGTTTTTTCACAGTTGATTAACCGGTTCCTTTCATTCTTTTATTCCTCATATCGAGACAGAGATTATCCGTTAATCCCCATTAAAGGAGATGGAGCTGCGCCGTTATTCATCCGTTATTCTGTGAAGATGCTTTCTTGCGCCCGGTGGTCGTCTCCTCGCCGGAAGAGACGGCGAACGCTCTGCGCCCTCGCCCGAATAGACTCAGCCCTAGTAAAACCAAAAGCTGGGATTGACATCGCAGATTAATGAAGATTACTCATGCGGTGATTACTGGCCACGGGATGAATCACGCTGACCTCACGTCCCATCACAAGGCAATAAATCACGAGACGACGGCGGCGATCCCCGCGGAGGAGCCGATGGACGTCCGGGTCGCCGCTCAATGACACGGAACTAGCTCAAGGTTACGGCGAGGGACACACACACACACACACACACACACACACACACTTCCCACCTCGCATGGGAACCTACACCTGTGGCTCTCCCCAGACGTTCACCGCCGTCCAATTATCTTCTGGGAGAACTCCCCGACTCCACCTGGACTCGTTTGGACCACGGCACCTGAGCGTCAAACGGATTCACCCAACACATCACCCACACACACACACACACACACACACAGCCCCCCCCTTCTTGAGTTGGAAACCAGGATTTCTCTCGGTAAATCCTCTAATCCACTCGGGGGACGGGCCGGGTCGGGTTTTTGGAGATTTGACCGTCTTCTCTGACACCGTGAGATGTGCTGGTGTGTTTGGACTTTGAGAGGAAAAAAAAAAAAGGTCAATAACAATCAGATGCTTTAATTTCACATCATTTAGTGTCATTTTTGTTGTTGTTGTTGTTGTTGTTGACTTGAGTCACACACGTGCTGACACTAATTGTCCCGGTGCTGACTGTGTCTCTGGGTGGACAATGCTTTTGATTGGGATGGGGGGTGAGTTACGGTGTTGGGGACAAGGGTCTTTGTTCAGTCGCCTTCCCTCCCCCACTCCTCCCCTTTATCCCCCCCACCACCACAACCACCACCCACCCCACCACTCCACCCTTGCCCATCCACCTATCTTGTTCCAACCATTTGGGCAGCTGTCACTTAATCCAGCTAATCACGGACTGGGATGGTCTGTGGGAAACCAGACTGGTCCGCGGCTTTGCTGGAGCCCAACACACACACATGCACACACGCACACACACACACACACACACACACACACACACACGATGGGCTCGGGGGACTGATTAACCGCACGTTTACAACACGCAGGCATGCAGGGAAGAAGCGAGCTGGGCTCCTGGGTCAACACAGAAGGTGCAGGGTCACAATATGGCCGCCCGTTACGGTTCTGGTGCCGGACCTGGGACCCCCCGGGCCCGTCGTTCCTCTTGTGTGCACCGGCACCCGCCCACATGTTCAGTCTGGGGCGGGGGGATGGGTGGAAAAGGTCAGAAGCCGAGCGACATATCGTGGGATGATCCACGTTCATGTCAAATAATCCATGTTTGAGGCCGCATCTGTTGTGCGTCTGCGGGCGGGATCGGGCGGCCGAGGCGTCCGCGCAGCGGCGCGCGCCCTCCGACCCCCCCCCTTACTTTTTACTCCCCAACCACCTCCTCTGCCCCCCGGCTTCACGTCCTGCCCCGGGCGACGGCCTCCCGCTGCCCAAACCGTGAACCCGACCCCCGTCCCGTCATCTTCCATCTCCCTCCTCTCGTCACCCCTTCCACAATAACACGCCCCCCCTTCCTCCCGCCGCCACCCACAGCCAGACAAGCCTCCTTAATCCCGCAGCCCAGCAGCAACCAGCCTACCAGCTTGTTGCCCCCCGCCCCTGCCCCACCAGATCAACAACACAGACACACACATTTTTTCACCCCCCCAGCCCTGTGATTTCTCTTTCCCACTTCATTCAGTCCCTCAAATACTCGCCTAATGCTTTTTTTTTTTTTTCGCCGCCGCCGCCCCCCCCGCCCCATCGTCCCGGCGGTGACTTCACAGTAGAGGTCAGAGCAGTCGCACCGCGGCTGCTACAACTGTCACTGCTGGTGACGTAACGCCTGCTTATTTAGGTCAGCTGGTTGCTTAGCAGTGTGCGGCGGCCAGATTACTGCTGGTTAGCCTGGTTAGCTTCCGTCTGCGTGTGTGTGTGTGTGTGTGTGTGTGTGTGTGTCGCTACCAACAACTACACAGCATCATGTCGTTGCGTTCAGTCACCTGTCGTATGGTGGAATATATGAGACGCGTTGTATTTGGAGTCTGATGACCTGAGAGCTGAAACCATCAATCGATTTAATCAATTTGTCATTTTTCTCACTAAGAGGCCAAAAAATTTCCCTGGTTCCCGTTTCCTCCAGTTTTTGGACCAAACAATCGATTGATCGTGAAAATGATTGGTGGATTACTGGATCGTCGATCACTGGAGGAAGACGTCCTCCGTCCTCGTCTTCCTCCCTCGTCTCCGGATCATCGGGTTTCATCGGCAGCGTAACGCCATTAGAGACTCAGAAATCGATTTTTAGTTGTTGTTTTTTTTTGCGTCACATGCGTGTCTGCGTCCTGAGGATGGTTGAGGATTTAAATCCACGTTCACTATTGGTTGATTGTCGAGTTGTTGTGCGACACGGTCACATCTCTCACCGCCAGAAAGAAAAAAAGGAAGTTACAGCGGAGAAGTTTTCACGCGTGGGATGTTCACACCGAGCGCAACCTGAGACGATTTCCTGGAAGGAGCGCGGATTTTCAATTCCTTCATTGTGTTTCCTCATTTTTTTTTGTGCGGAGTTGTCGTGCAGCAATGCAAACGAGTTTTTTTTTTTTGTGTACCACCTGTTGTATGTCTGCAGGACAAACACTCAGCCTGAAACCAGCCGGGTTGCCAGTTTGGGCCTCGGTGCACAGAAATGAAACATGGCCGCCCTGACTCTTTCTTCTTCTTCTCTTCCCTCCAGCGGACGTACACGCTGATCGTCGAGGCCTGGGACTGGGACAACGGCACGCGTGGCAGTAAGTCGAAAAAAAAAAAACCTCCGCACGCAATTTTCAGCGCCGTGACTTTTTCCCTCCGCTCGACATTCATTAGAACACCCCCCCCCCCCCCGCAGGAGAAACGCGATGACGACACCTCGGAGGATTTTTTTTCCGGGACAAATATTTCCAAGTATTGTTACGGAGACGTGCGTGTGCGCCACTTCCTGTTCAGAGGTGCTTTGTCGCTTGTCGTTTTCTGTCACGCGTCCTCCTAAGACGCATCGTTGCGCAGCCCTCCTCCTCCTCCTCCTCCTCCTCCTCCTCCTCCTCCTCCTCGGCGGCGGTGGCGGCGTTGTTGGCCCCGGCGCTCAGCGCTCGACCAGCTGTATCCTGTTTTCCCGCGCTCGCGTCCGCTGGGTGGACTCCCGCGCCGCCTCCTTTTTCCCGTCTGAGCAGCAGCTCGGCCGGTCGGGGGAGGAAGAGGACCCGATGAACGCCTTCGAGCGCGGACGCCGCTTTGATCCGTGGCATTTTTCAAACGCCTCAAATGCCTTTTTCCCCCCTCGGAGCGTTTGCGCGCCGCGCCGCGCTGACCCCGCCGGCCTCAGACTTATTTATGTGAGGTCATCGCGTCCTGTTTTGTCCATAACATCAAACGCATTTCCGCTTCGGACAATGGAGGAAGAAATAGATCGTGACATCACGGCTCTTTTATGAGCCCCGTCGCGTTGCCTCCGCGTCGTCTCCTCTTCCTCCAGCGATTTGTGCGCGTTTGCAGTAACGAGTCCCGACGTTCGCCGGTTTTAAACGCCGCTCGCGCGGCGGACTTCCTGCCGGCGGAGTCGAACTGCCCGCCGACGGGAGGCCGAACAGATACACGCGGCCTTCGCGACGCCCCCGAGTCGAGTGAGGTCGGCGCAGATTAAATCCCCGCCGTTAAAGTTGGGAAGCAGGTTGACGTCAGCTGACGCCGGCCGGCGTGTCACGGGGTTCAAGAGACACCCAACGCGCGAAACAAACGCTCCTTTTTCAGCCTTTTTGCAAGCGGAGGAGTCGCGACGGCCGCTTTCTTTCACAAACACGCTAACTTTTACTTTTTGTAAACTTTATTCAGCTGATCTTTTGCGCGCACACGGAGATTTAAAGCGAAATAAACACGGACTCCTCGGCCCTGAGTCAGCACCGGCGTCGTAAGAGTCCACCAGCTCGTCGGACCGTCGCTGAGATTCCTCTCCCCCGGCGTCACGTCCTCCCGCGTCCCCCGCGTCCTCAGGAAAAGCGGCCGGCTGTTTTCCTTGTGTTTATCGAGCAGGAAGTGGAGTGGACTGGGCGGCCGGGCCCAGTGTTTAGACACCGAGGTAGCGGAGCCCGGCTCGGGCCCGGAGCCCATTGTTCTCTATCTGGCAACTGCCGGGGGTTATTTCTGTTATTGTTGCTTAATTCTGTCTGACATTGTGTCAGTCCCCAGCAGAGGAAGGTGTGTGTGTGTGTGTGTGTGTGTGTGTGTGCTCCTTTCAGTCTGGTGCATTGCGGTCCAGAGGAAATCGCAGACCCCCTATTTCCACAGAGATTGTTCGCCGGCCTCGATCCCACTGTGATAAAGATTGCTTTCTTTCTGGAGGCCGGCGCTCGCGTCGTTTAACACGAGGCTAAACGGCAGCGCACACACACACACACACACACACACACACACACACACACACACACACAGAGACACACACACACACACACACAGGCCAGCTGTGACGTCACGGTCACCAGAAAATGGATCAATTTGCAGACAATGAATTTCAATCGCACGCTTAAAATTCAGCGGGTACTTTTCCACACATGCGATATCAAAGCTGCTGAATAACAATGCACAGGTGTGTGTGTGTGCGTGTGTGTGTGTGTGTGTGTGTGTGTGTGTGTGTGTGTGTGTGTGTGTGTGTGTGTGCGTGCGCGCTGCGTTGTCGTCGGAGGGTGAAACGTTTCCTCCGTTCCTCTTCCAGACGAGAAGGAGCTGCTGATCGAGCGCAGCGCCCGCCCCGGCATGATCAACCCGGGCGACCACTGGCAGGACGTCCTGCACGACGGGCCCGTCGCTCGCCTCTCCTACCGCGTCCGCGTGCGCTGCGACGACAACTACTACGGCAACAAGTGCAACAAGTTGTGCGTCCCCCGCGACGACTACTTCGGGCACTACCGCTGCGAGCCGTCGGGGGCTCAGGTGTGCATGGAGGGCTGGATGGGCCCCGACTGCCGCACAGGTGAGGCGCTCGCTCAGCAGAGATGGCGAAGGTTGTTGGGGCGCAGAGGTATTGTGGGTGGTGTAACAGACAGAGGTGGTGGAGGTGGTGGGTGGCGGGTGGGGTTGGGGGTGCTCACTAAATCACCCAGCTGACTGGAGAAGATGAAGGGTGAAAAGAGCAGGGGAGCACAGAGGGGCCGGGGTTGCTTTTAGGAGGGGGGAGGGAGGGAGGAGGGGAGGAGGGGGGGGGGTGTTGTACATGCAGGCTATAAAGTTGTCCCTTCCTCGACCCCCCCACCACCACCACCACCTCCACCCGCCCCCACCCCCCTCCCCCCGGTCAGGCTGCCATGAATTCTCACGTCTTGTTGCACTTGTTAGGGAGATGGTAAATAGACAACCTCCTCCTCCTCCTCCACCTCCTCCACCTCCTCCTCCTCCCTCCTCCACATCATCCACCCCCCGCGCTCTTCTTAAATATTTTTTATATATATTTTTTAAAGTATAAAGATGTCGGCAGCATTTAAATACGACCTTTAAATCCTGTGTCCTCGTCTTTTTTCTTTCTTTTTCTTTCCAGCCATCTGCAGGCAGGGCTGCAACCTGCTGCACGGCGGCTGCTCCGTCCCGGGGGACTGCAAGTAAGAGCTTTTTTTTTTTTCGTCGCCGCTGCTTCGGGGATGATGGACGCCGGGCGCCGTACGGCGGCGCCTCCGCCCGTGGAACCCGCGCCGCGTTTCGTGTAATCTCCCGCGGGGCTCCGAGCGTTCCCATCGGGCGAAGAGAAAGGGAGCCGACGTGGTGTCCTGACCGGAATCGTCGCGTCCCCCCACTTCCCATCAGCCATTGCGGCCCCTCCTTGAAGGGTGGGGGGGGGGGGGGGGCAGGAGAGGAAATGAATATCCCGCCGCGCTATGTGCGTTTCCCAAAGTGGAAACCAGAGTTAGATAAAGTTTTTTTTTTCAGGATGTGGCACATCCCGTCGTCATTCGGAAGCCCCCCCACCCCCACCTGCCGGATATGACCAGACACTCGCCTCCCCCCGTGGGTGGGGTGGGGTGGGGTGGGGGGGATGACCTTTTTTTTTTTTTTTTTTTTTAAAGGAAGCTGCTTCGCATTTTTCCTGCGTCCGCCTCGTCTTCCTCCCGGCTCGCAGACAGACACCGGAGGGAAGCGGCGGTTTTATCCGTATGAAATGTCGCGCCCCACTCAGCGGGAAAAGTCACATGACAACACCCCCCCCCCGAATTTAAGGAATTTGCCATTAACTCGCCTTTCTTCCGCTTTTATTCCCTCACTGTTTTACGGGCTTTGCCCCGATTTTCCAGAAACACAAACCACGGCGTTCCCGTTGCTGCGTTCCCGCTTCATGTTTCTTTTTCGTTGCAAACGTTCGGCGTGTTCTGGCGGATTCGTCGGAAGCGTCGTGCCCGTACCCGCCGGGGTTTGATGGGTAATCATCATCATCATCATCATCATCGTCGTCTTTGCGGCGGGAACGAGACCGCGTCTCTTTCGACACCTTCAGGCTTGACGAGCTGACGTTGGTGATATTGCCACGTTTCTGTCAGACTCTCTGAAGTTAACCGCTCGCGGTGGAGGAAGCATGACAGGTATTCCCTGCTGCTGCCGCCACACACACACACACACACACACACACACACACACACACTGAAGGCCTCGTCTCTCACGCAGACAGCGGTGCCGTCTGCAGGAGACCCAAAATAGCAGTCAACTGACAAGACAGCTGGCCCGACGACACCGCGGCCTCGGAATAGCCGAGCGCTGTCGTGAGGCCGCGGGGCGCTTGTACACACGCTCGTCTCCGCCGCTAAACCGCCGCGCCACCCTGGTAGCTCCCCCCCCACCCCACTCCACCCACCACCCCACCCACCCGCGGGCTCCGACCGGAGCACGGGAGCCGCTGGAAGTATTCTTAACCCCTCCTGCCCTGGAATGTCGCCCTCCACTAAGATTAGTCGGCGGCCCGGCGGACGCACGGAGAGCAGATCGGCGTCGGGTTTTGCGCGGCGGGGCCGGGTCGCGTCACCCTCAGCCGGCGGCAGCGGTCGGCGATCGCTTGATTCCTCTCTGCGTGAAAAAAAAAAAAAATCCCCCCGTCGTCGTCGGCCCTGCTGCTGCAGGAGGCGCGGGAGGTCGTGCACGCGACCGGCTAATCCCCTCATTCGTTTAGCGTTCCCGGCGAATGATCGCGAAAGAGAAAGCGCGGCGAGGGGGATTATCACTGACGACGCTCCTGTCCCGACAGGTGTAAGTACGGCTGGCAGGGCCAGTTCTGCGACGAGTGCGTGCTGTACCCCGGCTGCGTCCACGGCACCTGCAACCTCCCCTGGCAGTGCAAGTGCGAGAGGAACTGGGGCGGCCTGCTCTGCGACAAAGGTTACGAAGGAGGCGCTTGTTTTTCGTTTTTTCCCCCCCGGCGTCTTCGCGTCTTTTTTTTTTTTTTTTAACGCGTCTCTTCCCATCCAGATCTGAACTACTGCGGCCGCCACCAGCCGTGCGTCAACGGGGGAACCTGCATGAACACGGAGCCGGACGAGTATCGCTGCGCCTGCCCGCGGGGATACTCCGGCAAGACCTGCCAGATCGGTGAGGAGCGAGGAGAAGACGGGAAGTAGACGCGCGGACTTTTACCCCGAAGGTTAACGTTTCTTTCTGTGACTCGACAACCAGCCGAACACGCCTGCGTGTCCGACCCCTGCGCCAACGGTGGGACGTGCCACGAGGTTCCCGCGGGGTTCAAGTGCCAGTGTCCGCCGGGCTGGACGGGCGCAACCTGCGCTAACGGTGAGTCTGCGCCGCTTTTCCTGCACACTAAACCCCGTCGTGAGCTGAAACGTGTGTGTGTGTGTGTGTGTGTGTTTCCTCAGACTTGGACGAGTGCGCGTCCAATCCGTGCGCTCGGGGCGGGACCTGCATCGACCGCGAGGACGGCTTCGAGTGCGTGTGCCCCCCGCAGTGGGAGGGGAGGACCTGCCAGTTAGGTGTGTTTTCAACCTTTAGCTCGTGCGCACACACACACACACACACACACACACACACACACACACACACACATAAAAATGGCGCTGGGCGTTTGTTTTTGTCTGCTCGTGGTCCAACTTGCGTTTGAAATAAGGTGAGACTGTGCGGGTGGCGTCCCCACAGGCGGACGTGACCGGCGTGAAGCCAGGAAATGGATCAGGACCAGTAAACAGAGTTGGGGTGCTTGTGTGTGTGTGTGTGTGTGTGTGTGTGTGTGTGTGTGTGTGTGTTGTGTTGTGTTGTGTTGAGTTGAGGGGGGGGGCGGTAGGAAAAAGATCCCAAGACTCGAGTGTCGTCTTACAGCTCAGATCTCAGTTTACAGGCCTCCTGTGTTACCTGCCGACCGGTGGGTGCGCGTCTGTGTGTGTGTGTGTGTGTGTGTGTGTGGAGTGTTGGGTTTCAGAGAGAAGACAGGTGTGTGTGGGTGAGCACAGCAGGACTCCCTGTGGACCCCCCCCTCCCTCCCTTGAATATTTGAGCAGCGGTGCCGCTCTTTGTCGTAACACTCGTCTGATTTCATCACAACAAATAAATTTGTTGTGCGTTTGCAAATTGATTTGTATCATTAACATTTTTATTGATTTTTTTTTCCCAAGAACTTTATTCTGATATATGTGTTGTTAGTGCAATATAAAAAGGTGTAGACACATATTTTTATGAAGCGAAAGCAGGAAGCAACATGTTTTTTTCCTGATGGAGATTTTGAAGGATTAATTTATGGACGATGCTTTTCTTCATCGTTTCTGTCATTTTGACATTGAGGTTTTCTTCTCCCGCGCCGTGAAGCCGTAACCTCGGCCACAACCTTCGATTTTTCCGCTGTTTTTTTTTTTTTTTCCTTCGTCGTTGATTCCGCGAGGCGTCGGAACGCCGAACGTTCCGGCCTCTTTCCTGCCTCCCTGTGCTTTTCCTGGGTTTGTGTCGACTGACGCTCCGGGTCTCCTTCTACCTCCTGCCTTCACAGATGCGAACGAGTGCGAAGCGTCGCCCTGCGTGTACGCTAAGTCTTGCAAAAATTTGATCGGCGGATATCTCTGCAACTGTATTTGGGGATGGTCCGGACAAAACTGTGACATCAGTCAGTATTTTCCTCCTCCCGTGTCGCTACATTTCCCAAATCTGCTTCCTTCCTGTGGCTGGCGTCCTCTTCCTGTGCCTCCCTTCACTTCCTGGACACACGACCGTAGTTTTTATTTTAGCGTCACTTTTCCCACGTGTTGGCGAACCGGAGCTCCGGCTCGTGACTGAACTTGCATGCCCAGTTTCCTCCTTCTGGATCCGGTGCATGCCCAGTTAATCCACGGCGAGATCTATCCGGCTTCACTAGATCTTCCTTTTCCAAACTTTCACTTAATCCGTGCACATCTCACGCTTGACGTGCGGAGCGAGGAGTCGTCGTTCTGTGAAAAGGTGATGAAATAATAACGTCACGTGTTGGTGTCCTCTTCAGACATCAACGGCTGCCACGGTCAGTGCCAGAATGGAGCCACGTGCAAGGTACGGCTGATTTTTTCGTTTCCCCCCGTGACGGGATGAATCACTCCGACTCCAACCTTTTTTTTTTTTGTTTTGTTTTTCTTCCCTCAGGAGGGTCCGGACCGTTACCACTGCCAGTGTCCTGCAGGTTTCGTGGGAACTCACTGCGAGATCGAGAGGAACAAATGCGACAGCGGGCCGTGTCAGAACGGCGGCCAGTGCCACACGGTGCTGGACGGCTTCGTGTGCGAGTGCCCGCCGGAGTTCGCCGGACAGCTGTGTGAGGTGCGTGTTAGGGGAACGCCAATCATCTTATCAGTATAAGTTGGCAAAAACGTGCAAACAAATAACCGCGCGATCAAAAGGAGAGCGTTGTGCAACCTCTTGGCAGGCCGTCGTTATTGCTGTTTGGGTTTTTTGGGAAAGCGCACACAAAGCGAGTGCGAATGCACAAACTGCAGCAGCCACAACAACGCCGTCGTCTGAGCCAGCCGCCGGCCGCCTGCCAAACCTTTCGCCTCAGAGTCGCGTAACGCTTCGTGCTCCTGATTTTTTTTTTTTTTTCGTGACACGCCGGCATCCCGGCCGCAGCCGCAGCCGCAGCTCGTATCTGAAGTGTGCGTTTGAAGTTAAAGTAGGTTAGCGGCGAGGAAACCGACACTGCGCCGCATCTCCCGGGCCCTGGATGGAGGACATTGCTGGTCAGCAGCCAGTCCCAATTTAGCGTCTCTACTATAAATATGAGCCTGTCTGAATGAGGTGACGCTGGATTTCTGCCCGCATACTACAGGCCCCCCATGCCTGCCGCGGCACGGCGTGCATTCCTGCACCACCCGCCCCCACCCCCCCATGGTGCCAAAACTACGACACCGCCGGCGTCATATTTCTCCGATTAGTAGTTTCACATCAGAGTTTGATTGTGTAACGCTCGTCTTCATCATGTCAGACTCACTTATGACTCAATCAGGGGGCGTTTTGGTAACGTTACGATTTCAGACGCCGATGAATCAAATGTCAGTGTGAAGTTTATTTAGCAGCTGTTCTGGAGCTTTTGGTCCCGTTGCATGAGCTTCCTCAGCTGATGTGAGCTTGAGCGGTTGTGCAGTCGTAGATGTTCACGTTTTCATTTTGTTTTTTTTTTTTTCTCCTGAGCATTTTTAAAGATTACCTGTCAAATGGGAAAACTTAATATTATGTTAATATTACGAAGACAAAGCCGTAAAACCAAAAGCTCCAGCAGAGCTACTAAATGGACCTCGTGGTGAGACCTCAGCTGCTGTTTCCAGAGTTAGAAATCAACTTGAAGCCACTTTTCATTAAACTTTTGTTGTTGCATGTGTAACAAGTCTTCAAATGGGCCAGGATGAGAGAGTTTTTAAAAGATATCCAATATGCAAATATGATTTGAGGACCAACTTATGGATTTCCATCTTGTTTTAAAATATCCTGGAATATTTTTTTGGGGAAAAAGCATGACGCCTCCTTTCTGGTCCGAGCGATCGCCAGAAATCATTTTCAGGGCAGGATTTATTTGTTGTGTTCACAGCGACTCGTGCGTCTGGTGCACTGAGCAGCGATTTATAGGCGCTCTTGCCCCGAGACGCCATCCCCCTGACCACACACGTGCAAATAGTAAAGAAAAAAAAAAAAAAAAAAAGTATCTGGCCCTGACACTTAGGGTAAAATAAACTGTGTGTGACCACAGACTGCACCACCCCGCTGCCCTGCGCCGACTCCCCCGTTCAGCACCTTAAATGGCAAAGGGGAGCAACCCAGAGTTTATGCCCTGGTGGGCTTCGGTTTACATAAACCGAGAGATTTTCACTCCGCCGTCTGTAACGCAGAACGCAGAAACGGCAAAAGATGTCACCGCGGCCTCCAGTTCGGCTCTGCCTGTGTCACGCTGGTATGAGGGATGATTTATCTCTTCGACGAGCCTGGAGCGCAGCCCGGCCGCCGGCTCCGAGTAATCTTTGCGAGATTAGGCGCGGGCGGCGACGTAAAAACCGAAAGCGCGGTGGATCCTCTTGATGAGCTTAGGGGCGGTTTGTGCGCTCACCTTCCCGTTTGCTGAGGCGGCGGCGAGCGGCTTGAGCCGAGCTAAGCCGCTCACTCGACTTTCACGCTCCTTTCTCCAATCGCTTCGCTTGCTCCGCCTCCCGCCCCCCCACCCCCCAGCAGCGGGTGGGGATGGACACATGGAGAAAACACAGAACTGACACATTATTAACTTCTAAAGTTGTTGTGGTGCGTGTTAGCACAAAAAAAAAAAAATGCTAATACTTGGATTTGTGTTTCTGGCAGCTTGTTGAATATTAAGTCCAGTATTCCTTTTAGCTCTGTTTTGGTCCTCACCAGCGCCTTTTTAAAATCATGATGCAGCTTGTGAAAACCCAAACAACGAGCTGCTGAAATGACATTTTCCGCTCTCTTCGCCGCAGATCCCGACCTGGTCGCCGTGGAACGCCTGCGACCCGAACCCGTGCGAGAACGAGGCCGAGTGCCACAGCATCTACGGGGACTTCTACTGCGCGTGTCCCGAGCGCTTCGAGGGGAAAACCTGCGAGCGGCTCAGGGAGGGCTGCCGGACCCCCCCGTGTCAAGGTGACCGCCGCCGCCACACGCCGAAAAGTCCCGACCCGACCGCGCCTTTTACGTTTTGCTTC
Organism: Psettodes erumei; assembly: GCA_016785225.1. Classification (NCBI taxonomy): domain Eukaryota; kingdom Metazoa; phylum Chordata; class Actinopteri; order Pleuronectiformes; family Psettodidae; genus Psettodes; species Psettodes erumei. The sequence continues at coordinate 410,414 of JAFBJZ010000628.1, read as the reverse complement.
TTTTTTTTTCCCCCCACCTCGCAGCCATCGACAGCTGCACCGTTGCCGTGGCGACCAACGACTCGGCCGGCGTGCGCTACGTCCCCTCCAACGTGTGCGGCCCGCGGGGGCGCTGCGTCAGCCAGCCGGCGGGAAACTTCACCTGCGCCTGTGACCCGGGCTTCAGCGGCATCTACTGCCACGAGAGTAAGGGAGCCAGCCGTCTGTGACGGAGCGTTTGATTTCGTTTATTGGTGTTTATAAATACACAAACCCTGTTTGTCACATGTGGGGAAAAAAGCCACGTCGCAAACACACAAACACGATGAATAATCCCAAACAAACACTCCAAATGTCCTTCTCCTCGCTTACAGTCAGTGTAAACCATCCGTTGGCGTCGTATATACAGTTTATGTAATTTATATGTAGATTTTTATAAAGAAAATCTTAACTCCGCCCCCCTCACAGATGTCAACGACTGCATCAACAACCCCTGCGGAAACGGCGGCACGTGCATCGACGGCGTGAACTCCTTTCAGTGCTTCTGTCGCGACGGCTGGGAGGGTCGACTCTGCGACCACAGTGAGTCCGACGACGCGACCTTTGACCCCCTCCCCCCCCGTCTTTGCGGCATTTTAAACAAAATTAAACAAAAAGCCGCCGCTCGTTCCGTTCCCTTCCTCCGCACCAAATGAAACGCCGCCGTCTCCCCCCCCCCCTCGCCAGATGTCAACGAGTGCAGACACAACCCCTGCAAGAACGGCGGCCGCTGCGTCGACCTGCTCAACGACTTCTACTGCGAGTGCGCCGACAACTGGAAGGGGAAGACCTGCCACTCCCGTGAGTTGCGTCCACAATGTGTGCGACACGGCGGCGGCTGCAGAATGTGACCTCAGGGTTTGTGTGTTCGCCAGGCGAGAGCCAGTGTGACCCGACCACCTGCAGCAACGGGGGCACCTGCTACGACCACGGGGACGCCTTCCGCTGCGCCTGTCCACCCGGGTGGGGAGGAAACACCTGCAACACGGGTGAGGCTCCGCGCCGCCGCCGCCGCCGCCGCCGCAGACGGGCGTCGACTCGCTCGTTTTCGAAGCTGCGAACATTTCTCCTCTCGCTTCTCCTTCCGCCAGCCAAGAACAGCACCTGCGCCTCCAGCCCCTGCTCCAACGGCGGGACCTGCGTGGGAGGGGGCGACGCCTTCACCTGCATCTGCAAAGAGGGCTGGGAGGGCCCCACCTGCGGCCAGAGTCAGTGTCCAAACGCTCTCGGCCCGGTTCTGATACCAAACCGCTCAGAAAACGCGCTCGCGTGCCGTCGGATTTTTATGTACAAACTAAATCGGCGAGCGCGACACTAAACTGTTCCTCCTCCTTCAACAGATACAGACGACTGCAACCCTCATCCGTGGTATGTACCGATCCAGCCCCCACCTTACCCCCCACCCAAATCAATCTCCCCCCCACCTCCCTTCATCTCCACACTTCACGCAGACCTGGAGGGGGTGAAGGGCCGCGGTGGAAGTTGCGCTTAAATCAAGCCTCAAAGAGGAATCGCTCTCAGAGGAGGAGGAGGAGGAGGTGGAGGAGGAGGTGGTGGGGGTCTCATTTATTGAATAGGACAGAGAGAGGTGCGGAGAGAGAGAGAGAGAGGTTTTTGGGGTGGGGGTCTCCACCTACCCCACGGTCCATTCTTTCCCGTGCGACCTGGGGGGGAGCCGGGCTTTGAGGAGGGCTGGAGGAGAGGGGAGGGGCTGGACACGCCTATTAGCATCTGAAAGGTGGAGGCTGGTATTGATGAGTTGAATTGAGCTTTGTGACCCCCACCCTCACCGCTGCACACACACACACACACACACACACACACACACACACACACACACACAAAAGATGGGGCTTTGTTGCCGCTGGAAAGGATGTGGCTGTTGTATGGCCTCACCTCACAGTGTGTGTGTGTGTGTGTGTGTGTGTGTGTGTTTTATCCCTTTTCTCAGCTACAATGGCGGTATCTGTGTGGACGGAGTGAACTGGTTCCGGTGCGAGTGCGCTCCCGGGTTCGCCGGACCGGACTGCAGAATCAGTGAGTAGTGACGCGGCGCTAAAATGCAGAACCTCCCAAATCCGCCATTTTCCTTTCAAGCCACTTTTTTTTTTTCATTTTCCGGAGACGCTAACGTAGTCGTGACAGCTCATAATGATTTAGGAGGATGGATGGATGGGGGAGATGGACACATTGACACCTAAATGCAGGAGCGGGACGCGCCCCCCCCGTCCTTTAATGCCTCGGCGGGTCAGAGGTCGTCCCTCCTCCGTACTCGCACAGTCACACAAACACACACAGGAGACAAATTACCCAGTGACCCTGAAATTCTTCTCCGCCGCCGCTTTGTTCGCGCCTGATAGCGTCCACCTTTGCTGTCAGGCTCTAATGTGAGAGTCCTCATCCAGACATCTGACATCTGGGTAACAATGGCCGCTGGTTCTCGGTGTGTGTGTGTGTGTGTGTGTGTGTGTGTGTGTGCGTGCACAATTTACACACCGACCCTTTGGTTAAATCTCAATAAGCAGCGGTTTTGTAAACTTCTCTGTCTTTTATTCCTTCCCGTCACGAAGCTTCGTCGATGTGGAGCAAACCAAAATAAATAGATAAATAAATAAATAAAAGTGCGAGTTAACATTCGCCCGACTCTCGTGTCTCCACAGACATCAACGAGTGCCAGTCGTCGCCCTGCTCCTACGGAGCCACCTGCGTGGACGAGATCAACGGCTTCCGCTGCATCTGTCCGCTCGGACGAACCGGAGCTCGCTGTCAGGAGTGTAAATGGATCTCTGCTTCTCCTTCTGCGGATCGCGTCCTCGTTGCGGCCAAAAACAAATAAAATAATTGTCTCTTTGCGTGTCTGTGCACAGTCATAGGTATCGGGAGGACTTGCCACTACGGCGGGCTGCAGTTTCCCCACGGCAGCCGCTGGGAGGAGGAGTGCAACAACTGCCAGTGCATCAACGGCAAAGTGGACTGCACCAAGGTGACGCGGATTAGCGGCGTGCTCGCGAGCGGCGGTTTAACAACCTTCGACGTGGCCGAGCAGCTGATGACATATTGAAGACATTTCAAGGTTGTCTCTGCTTCGTTTTGTGTCCGTGACACCAGGTGCTGTGCGGCCGTCGGCCCTGCCAGCTGGAGCAGAGGCGCCGGTCCTGCCCGGCCGGGCGCGAGTGCGTGAAGCACAGCTACCTCACCTGCTTCACCCCCCCGTGCCACCAGTGGGGGGTTTGCTCCGTGGCCGGACCCTCGCCGCCGCAAGTGACCACCAAGTGCCAGCCCAACGGCGCGCACTTGGACAACAGCTGCGTCCGCATGACGCTTGTTTTCCACCGGGACAAAGTGCCGCCGGTGAGTCACGCCCATCAGTGTTTCTTTGTTTTCGGGGCGAGTTGTGGGTTTTTTTTTTTGGCGCCGTTGCCGCTGAGCACGTGTTTGTTTGTGTGCGCGTGCAGGGGACGACGGTGGAGAACATCTGTTTCGAGCTGAGGTACCTTCCCGACATCCGAAGCCTGGCGAGAGACCACGCTCTTCTCCTGCTCTGCGACCTCTCTCACTCCAACCAGGACGCCGTGGAGGTGGCCATGGTAAGCCCACGCTCCGAACTTTGAGTTTGTAGAGCTGGAGATCCAGCTTTGGGAACTCTTAGTTCTTTTTCCCAGCTTGTTTGGGACCCAGATACCGAACACAACCAGTGCCCCACAATTTTCTTTAACAGCTTTCACAAGCTGTTGCATTAAAGCTAAATGTGCAGTCCTAAATTAAGTTAAATGAATAGTTCCAGGAAAAAGGGTCGTTCTCTCTCTGACTCTCAAGATCCAAGAAAGAGAACAACCTGTTCCTTTATTCGGCTTTTGGCCATTTAGACTCTTGAAGCTGAAGCGAGGCGCTGCGATGCACGAGATGTAATTATTACAGATGTTACGATGCAGCTTGACGCTCGTTCGCGGCTCAAATCTGCCCTGTCCTCCGGATCGGTTCTCAGTCTTTCCACCCAGAAGATCTGCCGGACCACATTCTGATCCAGAAGGCAGCCAACGCCATAGAGGCCGCCTTGACGAGGCGGGACAACAGCACTGTCATGCTGGCGGTCACCGAGGTCAAAGTGGAAACGCAGGTCATGCCCCCCTCAGTGGGTGAGTAATAATTAAGAAAAGGTGTCCCGCAGGGGCTCGGTATGGGTCCCGCTCAGTTCCCGACCGAACCGCTGACTTCTCGCTGCATCTCCTTCCTTCCCTGTGCGTCTCCGTGTCGACAGACTACCTGCTGCCTTTGCTGTGCGTGGTCTCCTGCTCGCTCTGCCTCCTCTGCGTCGTCGTGTGCGTCTGGTGGACGCGCAAACGGAGAAAAGAGCGCGAGAGGAACGCGCGACCCGCCGCCGACGACAGCGTGAACAACCAGTGGGAGCCGCTCCGGCTCGTGGTGGGACGCCAGCAGCAGCAGCACCAGCACCAGCAGCAGCAGCTGAAGGAGAGCAACAGGGAGGCCGAGCAGGAGCGCAAAAAGCTCATGGGCCCCTCCTATCGGACGTGTGACGAGGAGGAGGAGGAGGAGGAGGAGGAGGAGAAGGAAGGCGAGCTCGAGCTCGAGGAGGAGTGCGGCGGAGCGGAGGCGGGAAAGCAGCCAGTTTATAAGTACTCGAAGACTGCAGTGCAGGGGGTGATCTGCACCCTGCACAGCTCCAGCTCGCCCCTCAAAGCGCCGCACCGGACCCCAGGCTACAGCCCCAAAGACAACCGCTGGAAAAACGTCAGCGCCCTGTTGACTGGTCAGAAAGACCACTGCGTATAAGAAACGCGAGGACTCGCGACGCGGAGGCGAGAGAGGCTGCGCGGCAGCGGCTATTCTTATTTTCAGACTACTTTTGGAAAGAAAGAAAGAAAGAAAAAAAAAAAGGCTGCTTTGTGTTGTAATAAGCCGTTCTTTGCTTTTGTTGTCATGTTTTCGTCACTGTCACCTGAGATGATTTTTTTTTGTTGTTGTTTTTGGATTCAGGAGGTTAGAGCACAGTGAACATCCTTTTTTTCCCCACTTATTTTTCTTTAATTATGTACAGAAGGAGCAGAAATGTAAGAGTTTTTTTTTTCAAGAGGCAAAAAGAAGCTCTGTAATTTTTGGTTTATGGATTTGTACCATTTAAGAAGCGATGAATCGTAAAAAAAAAAAAAAAGGAGAAAAAGACGACTTGTATAAAGGTTTCTTTTGTTGTTGTTGTTGTTTACAGATTATGATTTAGATAATTTGTCAGCGGGCTCCTGTTCATTGTCTGTGTGGGTGGGGGGCAGATAAAGGGACAGTAAAGGTTCGAGGGAAATGCACTGTCGCAGCCACAGCGGTGGAGGAAACCTTCCTTTTTGCTCTCGTCTCTTTCCAGCGCCGCCCGCCGCCCCCACCCGCGGCCGCCGTGCGCCAGCCTTACCAAAACACCTGGAGGGGGGAGAGGGGACGGAAACCCCAGTGCCTCCTACGTGGCCTTCCATGTTCTGTTTTAGTTTCTTTTCTCCCGTCTCTCAGTCGTCTCGGCTGAAAACTTTGAGGATTTTTTTTTGCAGTATTTGAGTTGGTAGCAAAGTGCCTTTTCTACGAGCCGCGTCGGAGGCTCCCGAGTCGCTCTGCCCAGTTTGACCTCCTCGTTCTCAAATCTCAAAGGGATTTAAGTGTACATTCAGAGAGTTCAATGTCACAGCAACGCCACTCAAGGTATTCGATCGAGAAGCAGAAGTGAATACTCTGTACATATGTGTAAATACAAAAAAGGAGTCGCTGTGTATATTTGAAATAAGTAACTTAAAGACAAGTCACACATTTTTATTATTATTATTATTATTATTGTTATTATTATGATTAATATTATTTTTATTTTTTTTACAATGCCATTCCTTTTATTTATGCCAGTCGAAATAGGCAGGTTTTATAACGCTTCATATCCAGAGTCCCACAGTTAAGAACCTTTACAGCGAGGTACCACCGATGAAGGACTTTCTGACGGGTTTATAAATGGTTTGTCATGGGGACTTTTTTTTTTTTTTTTTACAATTCTGACTATTTCTTTAGCTACGAAAAAAGGAAATCAGTGATTTTTTTTTTTTTTGAAGGTTTGTTGAAAACTTCACGTTGAAAGGGGAAGTCGAAGCTGCGTTGAACACTGACGAGCCTGTGATGTCACAGATAGGGGTGTGGCCAAAGTAAGACTCGTTACGGAGCTTTCGCCTTTTTAGAGAAGCACAACATCTTTTTTTTTTTAGGTCCCAGTCAAAAAAGCTGCCGATACTGTAGCCTTAAACCCCCCACCCCCCAAACAACCCAAACCATTTCTAAACCCATCACAAAACCTTTTGTTTCAGGTGCCTTAATGTAACGAGTAAAGCGTTATTTGTGTAATCTTTTTTTATGTTGTTGGTTTGTTTTCACTGTTAAGGAACGTAACTCTTCAGAACATAGTGTGGTGTATTGTGGCGCCTGAGTAAAGTGCTCTCCTGGTCTAACTTTGCTATCACGGAGATCTCTGGAGTAAAACACAGACGGAGGATTAAAAAAGAAGAAGAAGAAGAAGGAGGAGGAGGAGAAATCAGTCCGCCATGACTCTTCTGAGTGTCATGAATGTGGACGTCAGTGGGTCAAACGATGTGGACGTCGTGCATTTAGCTTCCTGTTTGGTTTAAAGGCTTTAATGAAGGGAACAATGTTTGCTGATCCAGGTTGTTTTTTTTTTGTTTTGCGACCATGCAAATGTTTTGTTTTGTTTTTTTAAGTTACCAACTCAGTTCAAAATGACAAAGTTTAACCCCTTTTCATGTCATTGTCTCAAAACGCCATCGTATTTTCTGTAAATGGGACACAGCAAAATAAAGAATTAAAGATGCATCACCGCTGGTGTTAAACGCTGAATAATGCATATTGTACACGGTTTATTCTGCGAGGAACTTAAGTTAATTTTAAGCGAGAAAAGTTTCCATTCTTTTAGTGGCTGTTTAAAATGTTCTAAAGATAATCCCGGTTATTTATTAAAGTAGTTTTCACGCATGTCAATCAAACTTGGAATATTTGGTTTGTAAAACGGTCCACTGACCTGTGCTGGAGCTTTCATCCATTCCAGGGTAAAGGCTCCAGATCGCTAACAAACTTAGCCATTAGCATTTAGCAGCTGAAGAGGTGGTGGAGACCAAAATAGAGTTTGAAACATGAGTCTGAATGAACGCTAAATGTTGCTGCATGGACCTCTATGTCTTTTTGTCCTTCTGTGCTTTTCCTGATCACATTGACAAGCTGATTGCTGTCATGTGTGGGAGAATAATCTGATCTGGGATCTTCTCATCTGCAGCGTGAATATAATCTTAGATGCTGTAAATAGCCAGTTTACCCGAATTGAATAGTTAGATACACATTTTCTCTCTTCATTTCTTTTGTACGAAGTAGTTGAGCTGTTCAGATCAAGCTGTACTTTCAACCTCTGTTGTCATAACCACAAGAATAACAGCCTCCTGGAACCCTGCAGCACTTGCCCTTGCCCTCGTCTGTGTGGGCCGATCGATCGATCCGGCTTCCTCGCCAGCCTCCTTCGCCATCCTGCCATCGCTCCAGCCCCCGCCACGCCAATAGAACCCCGTCTCCTGTTCTGGGCCGATCCGCCCTCCACCAATGAGAGGCTGGCGTGATCGCCCAGGCCACATAAAGATGTGAATGTTTCATGAGTAATGTTATGATGATGCTGGGTGGAGTGGGGTTGGGGGGGGTGGGACACTTTTTCCTCCCGACTCCCATGGGTGCCCGCGGCTGGCGTTAATGGGACCGTCCGTTGTCGGAAAGGCCGGATCGACTTACACAGCTCTGTGGAAGTGGTGGAGTCGACGGGGGTGGATGAGGGGAAGGGAGCTGATGATGTTTATAGATGTATTAATATATGGATGACTGTAAAATCAGTCGACGAAGGGTCGGGCACACTGTGACTCATCCGATCCTATGAAAGGATACAGGAAGTTAACTGCCTTCATATCGGAATACTGCGTTGTGTTATTGCAGAAATTCAATTTGTTTTTGGTGCTTCCGTGCATGTTTATGTCATATGATGATTATGCTTCTGCTTCCTTCACTCCCCCTGCATGAACCCGGGTCCATAAAGAAACAGCTGGAGTAATACGTCGGGCCTGTAGAGAAGATGTCCCTGTTGCATCCACACCAGGTTTCACCTGCTTTCTCCTGCTTCTTCCCAAAGTGTGAAAAAGGTTCGTTAAAAACTACAAAGACTTGTAGACTAATTTAATGAATTTGGTTTTGTTGTTGTTACACTTACTCTGCTAATCAACATAAAAACATGAATGTAATGACGTGCCTTTGGTACAAGGTAGTGGGAGCACAGTGGTGTGATGCCAAGTTGCCTTTGTGCCTGTCAGCATCACCCCCCACCCCCACCAATCCCAGACTGCATCAGTAAACTGACACCAGATTCCAAAAGTGGCTCCTTACAACAGCCAAGGACATCTCAGTACGTTGCAGTTGTAAACACGTAGTACTACTACACAACTCAAAATGGCTGAAAGCGGATGGTTGCAGGCCCGTCACGCACGCAGGCTGCAGCACACTGACTGACTGTTGTGTGTGTGTGCTTTGTGGCTGCTCTGTACATCTGTTGATGTGGGTCTTTGGGACCATCTGACAGCGGAGGCAGCTGGGTGACAGGATTTTAGGCTAAGCCCTTCGTCCCTTCAAACACACACACACACACACACACGGGATATCAAGCTGGCACGTGCTGGTGGACAGCGGGCTGCAGCTGGCACTGTGGGGCTGACTGAGGCAGGCAAACGGGCCACAGTGTCCTGTCTGTGTCCGTGTGTGTGCTTGTGCGCTGCTGGCTGGCACTGCAGGTCTGTTGTGCTTCCACGGTAACCCCCCCCCCAACATACCCACTGCACCAGGAGGTGGGGGCTGGGGGGGGGGTGTTGGTTGGCAGACGGGAGGGAATGGCTGGAGTGGGGGGAGTGCAACAGAATGTCTTGCAGTGCTGTAGCAGCTTTTCTGGGACAACTGTTCAGTGTGTGTGTGTGTGTGTGTGTGTGTCTGTGTCTAAATAAACAACTGTGTTGAGATTAAACTTAATTGATTTGTGGGTAAACATGGCTATTCTTTTTTTTTAAATTAAAATTGAACAATAAATGTGCATGTGTTTCATATATAATACTGAAACATTGAAAATGTACAGGTCACACATGGATTTTGAAATAGCTAAAAATATCACATTCCAGTAGATTGTTAATTCACAACCATGGAAGTCATACAAAACACACGTTGGATTTTGCAGGGCATGAGGAAAGGTCAAAGGGCAAGGGAGGGTAAACAAACTATGAGTCTGCATCTACTTCCATACCTCAGGACCTTGTGCACACACGTGAAGACACTTGCACACATGCATGCATACATACATATATGTATTGATGCAGTGGCGTGATGCCAGCACGTGTGCACTTGTTGGTGGTTTGGATATCTGGGGAGAATCTGGCCTTTAGCAGCTGGTAGTGGGAAACAAAGCACAAGCTCATATATCCAGAATATATATAATACACACACAGCCTATGTTTACAGGAACAGATGGAAAGATGATGTGCTTGGGACTGAGCTTTTTTTTTTGAGATTTCACTGTGTAGTTTTCCTTCCTGTGTTTGCTTCCACATATTCCATGCATGTCTGTTTGTACACGCTCAAGTGACAGTGGGCAGTGCAACCCTACACCCTGTACAGCGATATGCAAGGTCAATTTGCACCTCTCCCCAGCCTGAGTGACACTTTGGACTGTAATATACACTAAGGAGCTACTCTGATGCAAGTTACAGTACGTACAGCAAAACAAAAATTAAACACAGAGCAAATATTGCCTGAAAAAACTAAAGAAAATGAATTATGCCAAAGTGCCTCTGAAAGTGCAGCAGGCTCTTTTTAAGTTGAATTTTACGAGGAACTAATTAAATTTACTCTACTGTGCTTTTGTACAACTTTGAGGTACTTTGCTCTGCTTCATTACCTGATATATACAACACATTGTTAAGGAGTAAACCACTGGTTCCCCTCATTGTGGCTTGTGACCCATTTACAGTAAAAGCAGTTGAGGCCCTTTATCACATGTTTGTGTTTGTGTTTAAAGGATTTTTTCCCTAACTGAATTGATTTTCATTCATTAAGCCTATATTATCTGTTTCAGGGAATTTCTGTGCAGTAATAATGTTATATATGATATATTAATCCTAAGATGTACTTTGCCATCAAACGTCAAATTACTTTACATGTGATTCTTAAGGTACGTTGTAATGATTTTACTCCTGTACTCCTTTACGGGTCCTTTACTTTGCGGTACAGGTAACGCTAACGAAGTCAGGTAGCCACTTCCGCCATCGCTGCGCACGCTCACGTGACACACTGTACTTCCTGTAACCTATATATATAGAAGCGGCTTTTCCAATATGGCGGTCTTTTTTTTTTTTAAACTGCGCACTTCCTGCTTCGCAATGTGAGCTGCTGCTACGGCGCCAGTTTGTGAACCGTCGAGTAACGTTTCTGTAAAACAATAAGTTTGTCGTTGCCACTGCGGCCAACGTTGACGTGGCGTTTTAAAATGAAGACAGTCCCAACACGTCGCCGCCGGGACCGCTTTTGTAGGGAAAAATTGTGTTGCTGCCGAGGTTAGCTGCTATAGCTAGTTTAGCTACTTTAGCTAGGTTAGCTACTTTAGCTAACGGCTTTTCTCGGCCGCTCGGCTTCTTCAGGACTTCCCAACCTATTTCTTCCTGCTGAGATCCCGAAGATAACGGCTTCTCGACACATCAACTGTAAGTACATGCTGTCTGTGACGCTATATTGTAAGTGAAACGTCTTGGTTTAGGCCCGTTGTGTTTTTTTTGGCCTCGGGTGTCATGGCGTCTCCTGGCTGCTACCCGTAGACATTGTTTGTGGCGTTGTGCGTGTGAGCTAATCTCTCATAGAAGTTTATTCTTCTTCTTGCTGCTTTTTGTTTCGCATGATGTCGCTGTTAAGGTGGTTATTTAAGTAGTGTCGCTAAATATGAATATCAAGCTTGATAGGTGTACTAGGTATACTAATATATGTGATTGAGGTATACACAGAGTATTAAAAGTATATGTGCATCATATGTTCCTTTTTTTGCTATTGAAAAACAGTTGAACTGCAAATACATTAATTTGAGAAAACTCACTAAAAAAGGTCCAGAGTATAAAATAGCTGTTCTGGAGCTTTTGATCATAATCCATGATCTTCCTCACCGTCTCATTGATGTTTTAACTAAAAGCTGAGGTTCAGCTGCTACTAAAGATCACGCGATTTCATCAAAACCTCCAGAACAAGTGGCTAAATTGCCATTGTGTTGTGGTTGTTTTATCTGCTGCTGTTTCCAGGAACCTCAGTTGCGAATGAGCAAACTGTCTGTGGTGGCGGTGAGTAAGTGGACCTTGAGTGGACTGGGATTTGACGTGGTGGACAGGTGTGTGGATGATAACGTGGGTTAGGCTGGTCGGGCGCTCCCTCTGCGTGACTCAGCCCGGACTCACCTGGTTCGTCACGAAAAAGGAAATAAGGAACGGGCGATTTTGTAACATCACGCATTCCTCGGTCGGTTTGGGCATGTTGCAGAAATATGTTGCCGTGAGCTACATCGAGTATAGGTGAGCCGGGCGGCGTGTTTGGGGAAATAAGAGGAGTTGATTGAGTCTATAAAACAAACTGAAACACAAAACCTCTGTTTGTTATCCATCGCTCAGCCATTCACAGTCACCGAGTATTTACTCCACGACACAGAGGGTATGAAAAGAAATGCTTTGCTGTAGCGCCTTTCATCAATTACAAGAGTTAAACGCAGTGAGATGTTGCCCTGAATCCTTATTTTATTAGTGAGGGAGCAGCTGAACCGAGGCGTGTAGGGGCTCGATGCCTTGCTCAAGGGCGTTTTGTTGGCAGAGAAGGTTCTCTCAGCCTCCTGCGTTCCTTTTACACCAAATTACCACGTAGGCCTTTGGTGTTCAGTTAACCAGCAACCTTTTCAACCAAACCCTGGGTTAATAGCATGGCGTGCAAAAACGATAGGTGCTGGCAGGATTATTATTTTCATAATCAGTGAATCTGCAGACTGTTGTCTCGTTCAATTCATTCATTGTTTGGCCTTTAAAATGTCAGAAATTGGTGAAATTTCTAAATCAGAGTAACTTTATTTGTATTGATTAATCGGCATGGTGTTTTAGCTGATAACTGTACAAAGAATATGATCTGAACCAGGAGCTGAGACGTCCTAAGATCTTGATGCTGGAAAGGCAGCTCAGTTATCAGCTAAATGTCTCCCCTGACTTTGTTGACGGGGACACCCTCCAGGAGAACAAAAAAAAATCAATTAATCAGAAAACCATTCGATCCTATAATCAATTCTCTCAACTTGACACTTGACAGGCGCGACCTTAAGATAGGCCATCAGAGGTCAACCCCATCTGTACTCAATCAATTCAATTACAACGAGTAAATGAAAGGATAAGTGAAAGTTATTGGGGGCGGGGGTGGTGTTCCATGTAAAGAGAATTGATCTCCTTCTTCAGGGCCTGTGATCCATTTCTCTCCCTGAGACACTCGGTTGCATCTGTCGTCAATAATTCATGCAGGGACCTCGCTTGACGAGTGGGGACGCACAGTAATTTGGTTCAGTTTTCTTCAAATTGACTTGATTGTTCGTTGCATAGACAAAGACAAGGGGAAGCTGTGTGTGTGTGTGTGTGTGTGTGTGTGTTTTTAATGTTGTAATATGGGATTGTGCCTTCAGTGCCATCCGGCCACAGTTGCTCAGCACAAAGGTGAGTCGCGTGCAGGTGGGCGACTTACCCTGCGCGCGACCGCAGGATCCCTCAGGGATCCGTCCAGCTGCAACGCAATCGTTTCCTGCCAAGGATCAATAAAGTAAAAGAGAAATCTATCCATCTGACTGGAGGTCGTGCGAGGTCACGTCGGGGTTTGGCAGTTGGCGCAGAGCGGCGAGGGCACAGCTGGGAATCGCGAGCGGACGGATGTGCCGCGTGGCGAGGTGCCCGACGTGACAGCTGAATTAATAAGGAAGACCTTTTTATCCTGCGGATGAACACGTCACCGCAGCAGACGGACTGTTGGGACCCTGGGGTGGGGGGGTGACCGCTCGTGGACCCACCGTCCCTCGCCCTGAGACTTAAAAAAAAAAAAATCCACATAATTTAACAAAAGGCTGAGAAATGGGTCTGTTTGGTTTTTTAAATGTCAATATAATATTTAAAGTGGTGTTATTTTGGTGGTGGTGTTGGGTGGGTGGGGGCTTATGAAGCTATTAAATACAACATTAACATATCCTGACCTTATAAAGTTGAGACGGCATATGTGCCGCCTGTTTACTCGTGCGTCAGACCAACATCAGCTCAGAACCACCTGGTGAAGTGAATCCAATATTCACTCTCCCCTTTGAGAGCCGGTTTCCTCAGGGAAATTAATTGAAATTGAAGAGGAAGTCCAAATTAAAGAAGCGTCCACGGCTCGGCACAGACCCGTGACCCGAGTCCCGATCCTGCTCGGGTTTGACCGGCGAACGCTACCTGGGGATTTTCCTCGTCTTTCTGTTGTGGCGAGGGCGACGACGTGCATGAAAAACATCCTCCTGAGTCGAGCGAATCAAACGTCTGACTGAGTTCCCGTTCCCATCGACCCGGAGAGAAGAAAAACCTGCTTTGTCTTCGACGTGTTTGAAGGCAGGCTGCCCTGTCACTGCGAGTGTGTGTGTGTGTGTGTGTGTGTGTGTGTGTGTGTGTGTGTGTGTGTGTGTGTGTGTGTGTGTGTGTGTGTGTTACCTCGTTTGATAGGGAAATTGGATCTAGACTTGAGAGGGGAGTGTAATGCTGTTAAAGGCGTCATGAAAAGCCCACTGTAACAGGATTTCTTCTTCTGCGGAGCAGCGACTGACCCGCCGCCGTGAGGCAGGTCATTAGCAGAGACCCATGCGTGGGAGCGTGTGTGTTTGTGCGTCTCTGTGCGTGGGTTGTTGCATGTTCTCAAGGGTCTGGAGAGGAGGCGAATGTGTATCCGAGCCAGACTCGGAGGGTCGTGAACGCCTGCGTCACGCTGTCCCCCCCCCCGGGGCGGTGAGGGAATCAATGAGTAGATGTGATTGATGTGTGGCGGTTGCCGGAGCGATGTGTGCGCGTCCGCTCGCGTTGCGCTTGTGTTTTTTCGCGACGGGCACGTGTGCGCGTTCAGCGGGAGGAACAATTTTAATAGCCCCTCGCTAAGGTCAGCGCCTTCGCCGCGCTATGCGCGGAATGAGCGAAGGCCTTCGCCCGCCGTGCCTTTCGGGCCGACTCCAGAGAGTCGTGCTCATTGTGTGGCGGGTGGGGGCGGGTGGGGGTGGTGGGGGGGGGGACGTTTCCACTGGAGGAACTTTGGGTTCCTGTCGATAAGGAGGGCAGCGTCGCGAGCTCGAGTCGTGTTTATGTGCTTGTGTACAGCGGGGACCTGAGCACTTTCCACACAACAAGTGGGGGCTGTATAAATACCCCCCCTGAGAAACATCAAAGGGAGGGGGGAAATTCAAGAGTCCCTGTGTAATGATGTACAGTAAACCTTTGTAATGGGCATTTTGTAAATACTCCTGTACTTGTACTTCATTATGTTTTTTCCCGTCTTCCCCGGGGTTTCGGCTCAGTAATGATTCGACACTGTACTGTAGTGCCACATGGAGGACGTCTCCAGGTTTTAATCTGGCCGTGACTCCTGGCGTCAGGTAATCTGAGCTCTGACTCCATGTGTTCGCCTCTGATTTTCACGTGTCGCACATCTATATGGCCATTTGTGTAGCATTCAAATTTTTCCCGGAGGCGCGTGACAAACGTAAACTCCTGATCTGCTGAGGTCGCGGCGTCGCGTCCGGCAGCTCTGTTGTGGCTCGCACGCTGTCTGCTGCTCTTCCTGCCGCCACTTATCAGGCCGCTAATTGGCAATAACGTGGAGGAGACAACGCCGCATCTGAAACGCTTCATTCACTTATCCTGGTGTCGAGCCGCCGGCTTTCATGTCCCCGCCGTTCCCACGCCTGGCCGCGGGACTTTCCAGACTCGGCAGGTCAGTCAAGGAGGGAACTTTTTTTTTTTTTTTTTTAGCGGGCTAGCTTTAGCTCCAGGAGCGGACGAGACCGTGTGGACGGTATGAGTGTGTGCAGAGTGTTTTGTGATGTCTCGAAACGAGTGAGATATGTTTTGTTTTGTCGTTAGACTGCATGTTGTAAAATTCTCGGTTCTCGGTTACTCTGCAGATTATTTTCCCGGATGAATCGAGTGAAATAGCAACACATAAAAGGATGTTCAGTTAACTATGTTAATATTTGACAAAGAGTGTCAGCTCCTCACGTCTGAGACGCTGTTAATTCAGTTATCTGTGGGAAATAATGATTTACCAACGAATCGTTGCAGACGCGGTCCTGAACGCCCCGCCGTGTTCCAGATTCCGTCGAAACCCGGGCGCCAGTCGTAACTTCCCCCGCGACGGGTGCCGCGCTTCGGCCGGCGTAACGAAACGGACCAGGCTTCACCGACACCAAAGCCCCGTCTGACACCTGATAAGAAGCGCGGCGGCGGCGGCGGCACGGACGCCTGCAGGCGCGGAGCCAAAGATACGCGGCGGCGGCGCATTCGCCACGAGGGCCGAGGGGTGCTGAGAGGCTGAGGGGACGTGTGGACAGGAAGCAGGTCTGATGTCTTCACATTAGGCCTGTGAGAGGTTTCCTGTGTGTGTGTGTGTGTGTGTGTGTGTGTGTGTAAACCCCCAAAATGATTTGTGTTGAAACAACAAAGTCTTAAACGGTCCCTCTCATCCTATAAACAAGTGTTTGTTATTGGGAACATGTGGATCGAGCTCATAATCTTTGTTTATAAAAAAAAAAAAAAGTAGTAAACAACACGTTACAACAGCAAACCAACAAACACAGAGAAGAAGAAGAATCCCACCGCACTCAGAGCACGGTTACCTCCTCAGTGAATCCTTCCTTCAGCCGCTGTTTTCACCCGCGCTTATTGATTTTCCGTTTTTTTTTTTTTTTTCCCTGCACAGAGGGAGTCGATGCAGAGATGAGCTCCGCTGCAGGGAAGAGGAGGGTCAGTAAGTTTATAGCCGAAGGAGGGAGGGAAGGGATTTCTTCTTCTTCTTCTTCTTCACACACAGAGAGAGAGAGAGAGAGAGAAGCCATGTTCCTCGCTCACAGGGAGCTGGTTTTATTTTTACACTATGACACAGGATAACAATTTAAAATATGATAACATCAGTTTTTGGAAATGGACGGTGGCCTAATGCTTAAATGTCAAATGCATAATAACACACGCACCGATAATGGATTAGTTGCTGGTGTTTAAAGGAAAATGCCCCTCTAAACGTAAAAAGATGGAGCCTGTTACACTAAACGACCGTAACAAGCTGATGTGACACGTTTGTCACCGTCTCTGGATGTTTTGTGTGAGAACGCACAAATAAAAACTCTCTTAATCCCCCCGGTGCGTTACGATCCACGTGGCAGCTCCGACCTGCAGTCGCCAGTTTGTTAGGTACGACGTGCTAAAACCATCTGTGACTCAAGTATTCATGTGCTGCTTTATTGTGTGACTTATGTTGTTGTGCGTCTGTTTTGTGTATGCGGCGCAGATCCTGAGTGTCCAGGCGGGTGGAGGCGAACACTAACGTGAGGATGGAGAGCACTGTCAACGTGCAGCTGAGGCTCTGTGTGTGTGTGTGTGTGTGTGTGTGTGTGTGTGGAGGCATTAGATTACACTTACAGTACAAGCACTGGGCGCTCTGCTAGCATATGTTGCGGCTACACACACTCATACTGACCCCTACTGTCCGACTGTGGATCCTGCAACCCCCCCTTTGTTTTGGCTCCATAGAAACTTCCCTCACTTCCCTCACACCTTGTGTGTGTGTGTGTGTGTGTGTGTGTGTGTGTGTGTGTGTGTGTGTGTGTGTGTGTGTGTGTGTGTGTGTGTGTGTGTGTGTGTGTGTGTGGTGGGGGCTTCCACAGAGTTGTTTAATCATTACCAGTGCCCCCCCACCCCCCCCATGTTAAAGCACAACAACCTGCCTAATTAATGGAGCGTTCAACATTCCTGTCTTTTTACGCCGGGACACAAAGGAGGCCTTTCTGTGGCCTCGGCCATAAATCAGCGCCGCAAACACAAAGCGACGCCGGCGACTCCGCCGTCGTCACGCGCCTCTGACCTCCCCGGTGAAGGCGGCGGCGGCGGCGGGCGTGAAATCGAGCGTGAACGGGGGGGGGTTAACTGTTAACCAGCGAGCGACGTCGGGAGTCGTGGAGATGGATGAGCCGATCGGGAGGAAAGATTCGTCCTGGTCACTGTGAGTTGTTGATGTAATCAGACGCCACTTTTCACTCGTGCGCCCGCAGCTTCAAGCGAAGTTAAAATGACGACCTGATCGGTTTTACGGCTCGCGTCAAATCGATCGATCGATCGATCGATCGCTCGCTCGGTCAGCGTGAAGTTGATTTTGTTTTCAGTCTCGTGCAGCAGATGTGGGACGGTGTCGTCAGGCTCATGACTTAATTATGTTGTCGGGGATCCCATTAGTGGTTTTACACTTCACTGCACTCCTCCCTTTGTGTCAGCATCTTGTGTGTGTGTGTGTGTGTGTGTGTGTGTGTGTGTGTGTGTGTGTGTGTGTGTGTGTGTGTGTGTGTAAGACGATATCGAAGTCAGTCACTCAGGACAAAATCATGAATTTCTTAATGAGACGGCTCAGTTTTATTTAATTGGTGACCTCCCTGTGTTAAAGAGTGAAACACATCGGTGTAAATGAAGACAACAGCGTTTGTGTTTGTGTAGACGGTGGATTTGTGTAACCGTGGCTGCATAATGTTAAGACGACATCTAACCCCCGGCCCTGTCGGTATCTGGTTTCCGTGTAAGTGAGGCACGCGACCACTAGGGCGCGCCGTCGTCCCGCGTGGAAACGATTCATGAACCCGCGCCGTTTCAGAGACGTTTAAAAAGGAAGTGAAACAAACACAAGCTGAAAACATCAATGAAAAAAGGAGAGGATGTTTTCCAGCGAGAAGACGGCGGGGGAAGAGAGAGATGCGTCTGTTAATTTCGCCGCTCTGAGTTTTTTTTAATTACACCAACGAGCACGTGTGACTTAATGGATGTTCGGTGGTTGGGTCTGAAGAGGAGAGTTTACAGTCATTAACTCGTTTTATTTAATCTGACTGACGATTGTTTGATCTGAATCTGCACAAGCAGAAATCAACAAAGATTGAATAAAAGTAAAATAGAATAAATATCTGTTAATTAAAAAAAACACTATCAGCTCTATAAGAAGTGCTTTAAATTGTAAAAATGACATTATCATTACTTTTTAAAGACAGCAGCAAATCATGAGACAAAATGAAGTCGCCCTCCTCCTCCTCCTCCTCCTCCTCGTGCGACTCCGTCCGAAACTCGAGCAAACCATTAAAAGGCTTTTAACAAAATCAGTTGGTTTGTTGCGTTGGCGAGCGCGGCCCGCGTCCCGGACAGAAATAAATCTGATTCATCTTTAAAGTGATTTCTTTGTCCTGAGGTTTAATGGGAAATTCTTCTCTTCTTCTCCGTGGACGCACAGATGTGGCTTCGCTGCAGTCGAGATGGACCGGGTTTCTTCTGCCTGACTAAAACCAAGGTAAAAAAAATAAAATAAAATCATTTTTATTTTCTGCACGTTGCACATCCAACCAGAAAATAACTCATATATATATATATATATATAAAATCTTAAAATCCTCATTTAATTGAAAGAATTCAAAGCACAGCGCTCATGCGGCCGTAAACAACCTCTTCAGCCTGTTACAGGAAACCAGCAGCAAAATGTCCAAAGCACCGACACACACACACACACTTACACGCACACATGTACACACACAGCAAAGCCTCCCTCCTCACACACTCTGCAGCCTTTTTCCCTTTTCTGTCAGTCTGTCACCTCCTTCTTCTCTTATTACTTTCTCCATCATTTTCCTCGGTGATATCACTACCTGCGCACCCCTCAGTCCGTCCACACACACATATACACACACACACACACACACAGCCTGCTGTGCACTCATGTTAAAAACAATGATTCTGCAAAAACCTGCAAGTCTGAAAAAAAAAATCCTAAAATCTGAAAAATCAGGTGAAGTTAAACTGAATTTATCTGGATGTAAATGAGCACATGAGCCTTTTTAATAATATTTGTATAAACCAAATAACCCCCCACAGCTTTAATTTGCAGTTACAGGTATGATCAGTCATTTTGAGTTTTTTTTTGTTAATTTTAATTTCCTAACACAGCCATAAATACAAACATTATATATCTTTAGAATATGAACCAATATTAAATTTTTTTGTGTGGCAGGGATTTTTTTTCTCATGGCCAATCTTGATTTATCATTATTATTATTATTAACCTTCTGTAATGTGTTTTTTTAATTATTTACATGCTGGAAACAGCAGTGAAGTCTGAACTCGTGTTTTGTTGGAGCTTTCCACCGCATCACGCGGTCGTCATCAGCAGGCGGGGTCCGCCCGGCGATGGCGTCAGGAAAACAGCCGAAAGGGAAAATTTTCCGGTCCCGGCGGACGGACTCCATCTGCGGACGAGGATGATGTGATTCGACCGACATGTGCTTCACGTCCCTCTCGTGCGTCGTGTCTCTCTCTCCACTGTCAAATTGAACCGAGGTCCCTGAATATCTTTCAAAAAAAAAAAAAAAATCAGGTTTTTGAATCTTTGCTTTTCTGCTTCCACAGAAAAACAAAGACGCTCGTCGTCTTTTCCCTGTGACGTGTTATTAACGCCAGTTTAACCGACGCCGAGTCTGACGCCTTCAGACTTTATTCTCCACCTGGCGTAGTTTCCCCTCCTCCGCTGCTCTGATGAGTCACGCCGTCGTGACCGTCGCCGTATCCCACCGCGGCGTGCGTCGGCAAATTCGCTGACTCGCCGGCTGCTGCCGCGCGCATCTTACCGCGATCAACTCTGCCTCCCGACATCAGCGGAGATGATTTGTTTTATTAACTGCAAGAATATTAATAGAAAAATCAGTAAAACAAACATGGCTGAGCGGCTTATACCAAATCGCAACCGAGATATAGAGTGTAAAACAATAAAAAGCTTAAGAACAATTACAAAACTTGATATTAAAGCGTTGAGATGGAAGTTTAAAGATGATTTATAACAATGTGCTTAGAATAGGAGTCAAAACCTGAAAGCGTTTTTATTCCTCTGGCCGCGCGGCGCCCTGGCGTCCGGACCTGCACTGGTCTCGGGGCGTCTCACGGGCAGTTCCCACAGCGGTCAGCTGCTCGCCATGCCCTCAGCGCTGACCTCGTGTGCCAGGTTGCCACAGTAAGAGCAACAACTTCCCACTCTCACTTCTACAAAGCGTGGCAGCACGTGACGCCTGTCCTGTGCCATGTCTCCAGAGGTCAACGTGAACCTCTGACCTCCACAAGACCCTGCCAGGCCCCGGGGGGGGGCAGTTTTGATTCCTTGTTTTGATGCTCATCTCTTGGGACAAACACTGAATAATGTAATTGTTTATATAGATTTTTTTTTTTTTTTGAGATGCTGTAAAGCCCCAAACGTTCATTTTGTGCACAGTTAGGAGCTCGTATCGTATCTGTGAGGCCGTTTGTGTAACCGGATGCGGTCGGCGGTGAGACGGAGGGCAGCGGCACTTCGGGGTCATGAGATGGGATTTTTCGAAGGGGACGTAACCTTCTGTGTTCCTCTTATCGATGGATCCATCTCTCCAGGGGCACGCGGGACTTCTCCTTTCTCTGTGCCAGCTGTTTCCGCACCAACGCGCTGGCTTGAAAACATGCGGCCGCGCTCTGCTTTATTATACAACAACCAACAGGTGCCAGATAAAAGGTCAGCGACCGAGTTTCACCGTCTCCAGCAGATTGTTAATAAGAGTAACAAATAACGACAACGAAACAAGCAAACAAACAATAAAACCGGCACTGGGTGACGTTTTACTAATGTCCTTGACCCACTGACGTTGCAGAGAGAAAAGACGACCTGGATGTGGATCCTGGTTCCGATCGGCCATCGCGGTTGTTTCGAGTCTGACTCGGGAGAAAAGCGTCGACCCGATCGACGCCCTGAGGACGGAGGTCCTCGTTTCCCTGAAACCCTGCATCACCGATGGTGAGCGCATCCTCCTCCTCCTGATGGGGAAGTCTTCTTCACTTGCACCTAAACATATATCATTTGTTAAAATGAGTGATGCTGTTGTTTTTCCTTTTCTCTCATGGAGACTAATGGCAGGTGAGGCGAAGCGCTTCCACAAAGGCTTTGACGAGGAACCACAAATTGCATCTGCTCGTCCCTGTTTTCAGGCACAACGAGGCGACTTCATCTCCACTTTTCACTTCTTTCTCGTACGTATCCGTGCAGACTAATGGGAAACCGGGCGGCGCGGCGCCGACGGCCCAAACCTGCAGGAAGAGACTCGGCGAATAAAGGAGGCTGAGATTCTTCGCCGGTGTGGTCTGAGTAGAAATAACACACACAAATGACCTACGCGCAGGCAAATCACAGCAAAGTGGCGCGAGGTTGTCAAATGAGCGGCACCGAGTTCTCGGCCGGGTTCATTATTTATGTGCCCTCTTGATAACCGAGGGTTAAAAGCTCAATTTGAAGGGCGAATTGCTCCTTCAGGTCCCCCCCCGTAAAAACCCAGTGCCAGAGAAGCCGCCGCCGCCACATCTTCACGGGCACAATTTGCACCTTGCAACCCCGCGGCGCTCCTCCGCAGGTTCGGTCCGCAGGTAAAGACTGTGGTCCATTACCGGGCGGTGTCAAATGAGCTTGTGAAGCACCAGCAGACTGCACAAAAACGTAATCACAGAAATTGGATTTTGAGAGGTGAGAAATGAGCGTGCCGTAATTCTGAATGATTATCTTGGCAGGTGTGGCGGTGGGGAAAGCTCTTTTTATTTCTCTCTCTCTCTCTTATTCTTCTTCAAAGAAAATTGCAAGGGTGAAATGCTCTTTTAGACGCCCAGGTGTGGAGAAAGTATTCCAGGTAATGCGACGGCTAAACGTTGAATTAAGTTCTATTTTGCGTCTCTAATTGCAGCGTTTTGTCTCCGGTGACGACGGCATCTGATTCGCAGACCTGACGAGGCTCGGGGCCGGAGCTCGCGGGGACCCGGCCGGCGCGGCGGCGGCGGCGATGATAACGTAAGTCCTGCAATTAGCAGAGGAGCGAGACGGCAAAGCCAAATTGATGTGATGGCTCAAGATGGCGATGGTGCCACTTTTGTAGAGTGACGGTTTGTCACAAAAGTGGTTAGTTCAGCCGGGTGAGGGACAAACGGTCCGTTCAAAGTTTACAGGCACATGGATGCGAGTCTCTGGTAAGAATCCTAGGTAAATGATCAGCTGTCTGATTTGTAAAAAAAGTTAGAGAATTTTCTGAACATTAAAAACTTGAGAAATCAGTCGGACCGATCAGTATCGGCTTCTCAGGTGTTTTGATGATGATTTTCTCCGGTTTTGGACCGATGGCTGGATTAAATGAGCGATTTGGAAAATGTCGCCCCAGGCTCTGCAAATTTTGCCCATGTGCTGGACTTTTTAAATCAATCAATCAATTAAAAGATAATAATCAGTTGCAGAGTTAGGGAGCCTCAACCTGGACACCGGCTGAATAATTTTGGGGGCAGATTAAAGGAGTTGATGAAGCTGCACCAACTTTGTTTGTGAACGGCCCCAGGGCCCCCCCTGTTTATCTATACAACAGTGAGGGGCCCTGCAGTGTTTAATGAGAGAAACTCTAAAAACAAATTTAGTGCAATAATTAAGTCAGATAGTGAAATAAAGTGGATTTTTACGTCTGAACGAACGGATCAACCTCAGGAAGGTGTGGTTTAATCTGAAGTCTTGGGGCGTCTTTCTCCCCCCGGGCTGTTCACAAGTTCACAAAATCCAGACCAAACCGGAAACAGAGTTGTTTCCTCCATAATAAAAGCACGAAGTTTGCCGAAGCTCGTGCAGTTAGAAAGCGAAAAGAAAAAGAAAAAAACTGGAGGCTGCAGCTAAAAATGATCCTTTTCCTGAATACTTGTCTGATTCAGTTGAAATATAAAACACTTTAGTATTTAAATTTAATGAATATAAAATATCAGAGGCACAAACTGTGGGCTAATGCAAATAACTTTTCTTTGTTGATCAATCTGCCGATTGTTTTCCCAATCATGTGATTAAAATTTCTCATTGACGGTCCAAAATCAGAACAAAATGTCCCTTTGTGTTTACTTTTGTTTTTCATAATCCGATTTTTTATTATTAATAAGTTATTGCACACCATAAAGTCTAGTTATTTCCCTTTATAATTACTTTATTTAAAAACTAAAAAAACACAAAACAAAAAGCTTTCCGAAATTATAATCCGCTTCATGGAAAGGAGGAGAAAATATATATATTTTTTCTTTTACACATATATTTGATAACGTGTTGACGCTGGGCGGTGAACAACCAGGAGGCGGAAGGCTTTTATTTTGAAGGACCCCGCGCCCCCTCACCGGGTCTCGCTTGACATCATTTCCCTAAACGCAGCTCGGCTGCACGTCGCGCCCCCGGGGCTAAAAAATCGTCAGGACGCGTCTGACGCCGAGCGCAGTCGGACCTCCGCCGAGACCCGCAGCGCCGCGCCCGGCAACCCCGGCACCAGAACCCCGGTGCCGCCGCCGCGAACCCGACCGACCGGACAACTTTCCCCGCGACAGCCCGCCTGTCCCCGGTAAGCGCGTGTTTACGGAAACAACCCGTGTTTGTTGTGTGGCAGGAAAGCGGCGCTGCGCACAGGCTGAAGTCCCGCACAACTGTCCCGCAGACTTATTTTTCCTGCCGCAGGTCAGATCCGAGCAACAAGTGAGAGAGGCCTCCGGCTGCGTGCGTCAGATCTCAGATCAGATGTTAACGCAGGTGACCGAACCATCACCCAGGTTGTTTGTTTGTTTAATGTTTATTGCAGGGAGGAGATGGTTGAACAGCTTTTTTTTTTTAATGAGTGATGTCTGCAGAGAGACCAGGAGAGCTGAACTCCGCACATGTGCGTGATTTTAAAATAAATTATCTGTCTAATCCACGTGGATTGTTTGGGACGCTCTCATCCCTCCCCTCCTAATTCTGCTGTCTAATCCCGGGGTTTGGGAACCTTTGAGGCCGGTCTAACGTGAACATTGGCCCTCTTCACGGAGCGCTCGTCCTCCTTGTGTAAACACGGGGCTGTTATCGGCCAGCTGCTGGGACGCGGATCTGCTCCATGTTTGTCGGAGCTCCGCGGCTCAAACAGAGGAGGCATTGCGTTTAATTAAAGTAGATGCACACACTTTTATTTTATATTAATATTTAAAAAATAAAATATAGCTTTCTGCACTTTTTTTTTATCCTGCAGCATTTGAGGATGTGTTTCCCCAACTATTTTGCAGTTTGTTTGTTTTTTTTTGGGGGGGGAGCGCTGACCCCAGAGTTTTTCCTCTCAGTGTGTGTTTATTCACGGATTTGTGTGTGTGTGTGTGTGTGTGTGTGTGTGTGTGTGTGTGTGTGTGTGTGTGTGGGGGGGGCAAACAAAATTAAAGATGTTATCGCCGTCATCACGAATAGAGCGAGATTAAAAAGCTGCTTTAAATGCAGCCCTCACCTGTCCTCACCTGTCTGATGGACACAGAAACGTCCCGACTTCTCTCGTCTGTGCACGGATCCAACACGCAGCTCTCGTACATCAACAGAACCAGAACCAGAACCAGAACTGCAGTTTACACAGGGAGGATTTTACTTTTAACAGCTACAACCTTCAAGATAAATATGGAAAATGTATTTACTCTTGGGTTTTGCATCCACGACGAGTGTCGGTCACATTGGCTGTGATACTCGCACAGATTCTTTTTTTTCCCCTTTTTTAAAAACATATTTTTTTAATACTCCTGCAATATTTTCTCCTAAGAAATACTTTGCACATCTCTGATATTAGGTTTCACTGCATTAGTTAGAGGAATTCACTTTAAACTGCTTTGCAGCATATTTAGATTTTTTAAAAAGTTTTTCTAAACATTGTCAGAGTTTGTTTTTTTTTTCAGATTGTAGTTACTCGTGCTTTGTTGTAGATTTAGGTGCATGATAAACTATTTCTCCAGCCAGTTGAATTAACTTAAGATAAATAGTTAAACCGGTGAATCGCTCTGTAGTTGAGGTTTAGTTTGGCAGCGATCAGCACCGAGGAGCTCCGGATGATCTGTTTTTAGAATTTAATAGGCCTTCGAAGACAAACTGAAATAAATCTAAAGCCGGAACTTCTTCCTGTATGTAATTGTGTTGTTGTTGTTTTTTTTTTCTCTCTCAGGAGCAGCTCAAACAATTCAGTGTGTCTGGCACAAACCAGCACCGACATCCCCCGCTCGTACTCCCCACCTTCACTGTGTGTGGAAAGGTACGGCGCCTTTTTTTTTTTTTTTTTTTTTTTTTTTCTCGCTCGGTGCTTACACATCCGTTTCCGCCCGGTTTTAAGGGAGGCACTGTGGTTTTTTTGGATGGGAAAGGGACACGGCCTTGAACTTTAGCGTAGAAGGCATGCACTGCTGGCTAATGGCCGGGAGCTGTTCTTTCACTTCACATTTAGCTTTATTTGGCTTTGTTTATATTTCCAGGTTTTCGCCGGGGGGTGCAAATGTGTATAATCTACAAGGATGTTTGCAGTGAACTCCATTTTGGATTTTAGCTTTTATAGTTACATGCTGTGGTTTTTTCTTATCCCCCAACATTTAACAGTTTTAAAGCGATAATATTAAAGGCTGGTTGTTGCTGTAGCAGTTATGGCTAGCTGACCTAGCATGTTAGCTAAATCTGATTTACCAATTTTTTTTCCCCTGTTTTCCTAATTGAAAAATCAAATTTAAACCTCCCACATCTTAGTTTGTTATATAAGAAAGAAACATTAACCGAATCTATAATGGGAAAAAAAGAAAACTGTATAAATGTAGAAAATTTGTCCTGCTAAAAGCTAACTAGCCTAGCTTAGCGCAGTAGAGCTAACTGCTGCCTCCACCTGTGACTCTAAGGGAGTTCACATGAGGCTAAAACGTCTCTTAAATCACATTTAATAAAGTTAATAAAATATTGATTTATAATCAGTCCCCAAAAAAGGCAGAAGTTGAGGTTTTTACAGCTCAAATATGCGTCAAACGGTGACGAGCTAAGAGCCTTCACACATCAAACCCATTTTTCTCATCGGCAGTTGTGTAACGCAGCATATTTGGGCTCAACGTTGAATTTAATCTTTTTTTTTTTTTCCCCACACAACCCAGCGGCTTTATCGAAAGTAACGGGTAACTAGTAACGGCAGCGTCCGGGACGTCGGCTAACGTTTCCCAACTGTCGCGGCGCCCTTGAACTGAACCTCGCCGCCGACTCGGCTCCTATAAACGCACTCGGGGCAGGATGAGCGGCGGCTGCAGGGAGGATGCGGGAGGTTTTCTCCCACAGCGAGCTGCCAGCGGCCGGACAGGGTGACGGTGAGGAGGTTTGAAGGCCAGGTTAAAACTTCAAAAGGAACCTCCACTCCACATCTGCTTTTACCCCACAGTGGTAATTAAAGAAGGGACAAGTCCTTTGATACGATTCCTCCATAAATTCTCTCAAAGTGACTCATCTGTTTTAGGAGTCGGTTCAGTTTGGCTGCAGACGCAAGGTCGTGGAAACTTGGTGAAATTAAACTATCTGAAGAAAAACTGTTTTTCTTCAGATAGTTTAATTGAACGCAAGTGCAGACAAAATTTGAATTTCTGGTTGCGTGTGATTGATGGTAGGGCTGAATATGTTGTAACCGAAGTTCTCCTGACCCAATGTCTCTCTTTTTTTTTTTTTTTAAATCATCAATCACTCCCCACGATCGAAGCCAAAAACAGACGAGCTGGCAAGTAATTAAACCTCAAAGAGAAAATAACCCACTCTGTGATTTCCTGGCATTTCATCGGTCCACAGTTGATAAAGCCCAAGAATGACAGCGGTTAAAGTCGTCCTCCCGCTGCCAACACACACTCGTCAGGCGTTCGCCCGCCAAAGAAACGGATCGTCCGTCAAAGGCAACGTCATCGGAATAGCAAAAAAAAAAAAAAAAAAAATCCCGGCGCCTCTGTTGTAACAGCTGAGGGGAAATGTAGGACCGCACGCGTGAAGGCCTGAAACATCATGCAGCTCAGCACTCACCGCTAATAAGATTCAAAATCTGCGGTGAGTTTCCATTAAGTATTTTTAGAGCTGTTGGTGAAATCCTACCCGTCCGTTGTCGCTCCGCACACGTGACGCACAACTGATTTTTCCATTGCGAACGGGAGTTCAGCTCGAAATTCACACACAAACAGCATAATCTGAGAGCACATTATGTTTTTTTTTTTTTTTTAAACAGTGGATGAGGTGGTTAGTGGTGATGAATGTGCACGTTAAGCGTGTTCGGCTGCTGATGCGTCGTCTGTGCCGCGTGGTGCCGAGCCCGGTTTGTGTGCAGCGGGTCGGGTCTGACTGGAAACAGCTGCGAACGAGGAGAGTAAAGCTGCGGTCAGTAAAACAAACCAAAACGCCGAGTTACGAGATGCTAAAACGCTGGAGGAGCGCGCTCGGTTTCCCAGCTTTTCTACGTTCGACCACAGATTGTGACAAGTTTGACTGGAGTCGCTGCCCGAGTGTTTTCACAGCTGCAACGCTGGTCGTGTTTTAATTTCACCTCGTGAAAAAGGAAATTGTCTTGAGCACTTTCCACAGTATCCAAAATAATTAACGCTCACCTCTTGCCTTTTGTGAATTTAATTATTTTTTTTTTTTTGCGGCGCTCGTTTTACGCTTGCAAGCACAAGACTGCAGCTACTCCTACGGGTTATCAGGTTTTGTTGTCGGGCCAAAACAAAGCTGTTCTGGGCTCAAGATTAATGACCCACACACACACACACACACACACACACACTTTTTTCCTCCTTTCTGGCTAAATAACTGACTTCAGACATGAGCCAGCAGACCAGAGACAATGTGTACCAACTGTGAATGAAGACAAACTCCTGCCACCCAGGGATGATTAACTCTGTTGGACCTGCGGTATCAGATGTCGTAAATGAAAACTAACGTGTGTGTGTGTGTGTGTGTGTGTGTGTGTGTGTGATGCATTTATTGATCTCCCAGCTGTCTCTGTCTAAAGTACAGTATAAATCTTACAGTATTTCCTCTTTCCTCCCTTGTCATTTTTCAGACGCTGCTGCTCCCCCATTTTTTAAAAAAAAAAAAAGAAAAAGAAGAAGAGGTGAAATTCCACCTTGCGTTGATAATATTAAAATCCAAACAGGAAACCTGGATTTTCACTTTGGGCAAGCTCTGGCTCACATGCAGGATTACACTCCTGTGTCTGAATTTACTACCAGAATCGCTTTGAACCCATATTTATAAATGCTGCTTGTAAAATATAAGAAAACAAACATATCGCAGAACGAAAAAAAAAAAGTCTACGTTCTTGTGGAAATATGAAACTTTTGTAAAGTTGCAAAGCTAAAAAAGCTTTTTAAAACTTAACGTGCCAAAAAAACCAACAATCAGATCACCGGATTCAGCAGCTATTTGCTAAATTTACGACACTTGGTCGCTGCAGTTTCGACACCGTCGCTTTATCAAAAATACGTCTTAAATTCCGAGCGGGTCACACGGGAATTGTCCTGAGATTTGAAATATTCTCAGCTCAGTCTTACGAGCTTTTTCCAGGGGTCCTGGCCGGATGTCAGGGCAGATGGAACAAAGCACGAAGCTTAAACATTTCATCTAAAGGAGAAAGAAACGTTGCTGCGTTTCAGTTTAGTGTTTTTCTTCCTCCAGCTGCAGACGCCCGCCGCCCCTCCTCGACCGGGGCCCACGCGCCGCCGCTCGGCGATGCGGAACCGATGGCCGGACCGGGACTGAGCCCCAAACCTCCTCCCTGCTCCGGCTCTGACAGACTCCCAGCTCAGCGTTTCACAAAATCCACATCGGAGCCGGGACCGGCCCGTGTGCTGATTACGTGATCTGCCCCCGGCGCCGCCGCTGCCGCCGCCTCCCGCCGAGCAGACCCGTAACAAATCAGACTCGAGGCCGTTCAGACACATTAATCTTCACCATGTGAGCCGGCGAGTCCAGTTCAACTCCACCGGCCCCTGAAGGTGAATCTGCTGGTCTCCGCTGTTGTTCTGTGCCGCTGTTTTCTCGGGGCGAACGATCCAGTACTTGTGGATAATGACATCGCCACCCTGAAAGTCGAGCAGGAGAAAAAAAATAAAATGACTCTGTCTTTGGCTCATGTTCTCTGTTGATGATGGAGCGAATCTAGCGAGACCGAGACCGTCTGTTGTTGCGATGGCAGCCGCCTCTCCGGAGAAGGACCAGCCGCTCCTGCAGCTCCAAGAGGTGGACTCCAGCAGGGTCAGAGGTCGCGTCCTCTCCCCGATCCTCAGCCCTTCCTCTCCCGGCCTGTCCCTGGAGACCAGCCAGACCATCTGCATCCCGTCCCCGTACACCGACCTCGGCCACGACTTCACCACCTTACCTTTCTACGGCCCCGCCGTCTTCGGTTACAACGGCCCCGGCGTGTCCGACTGCCCAGCCGTCCACCAGTCTCTGAGCCCCTCCTTGTTCTGGCCCGGCCACGGCCCCATGGGGCCGCCATTACCCCTGCACCGCTCCCAGGCCCGGCCCCAGCACAACCAGTCCATCCAGAGCCCGTGGGTGGAGTTGACGCCGAGGAACAGCGTCTTAGCAACCAGGTAGGGCTGTTGTACCCCGATCTTTTTTGGTTTACGGTCTGCGGCGTGCAGCAGGGCGGTGTGTTCGTTCATTTGGTTGTTCACCAGTTATCTGCTCGCTTCTCTCAGCAAGCGGAGGCGCGGCCAGGAGAGCGAGGAGGGCGTGGTGTCGTCCGGCGGGAAGTCGGACCTCCACTACTGCGCCGTGTGTCACGACTACGCCTCGGGCTACCACTACGGGGTCTGGTCCTGCGAGGGGTGCAAGGCCTTCTTCAAGAGGAGCATCCAAGGTGAGGGAGGATGACCTGGCTCTCAACAGCCAATGTATCAGTCAGATTTTGTGCAGATGTTCATGGTCTCCAGATGATGGATCCTGCTGGTGGTCTGTTCGGTCCAGCTCGTCATGTTTCAGGTCTGTGAATTCGGCCTTTCTTCATTTTTCTTCTCCTCCTTCTTCTCAGGACACAACGACTACATCTGCCCAGCAACCAATCAGTGCACTATAGACAAGAACCGCCGTAAGAGCTGCCAGGCGTGTCGCCTTCGCAAGTGCTACGAAGTCGGCATGACCAAGTGCGGTGAGTCTCCACGTTGCCGCGCTGCTCTGATCTTCCGCCAGGCGACTTTGTCGAGATGTAGCGCCGCCCGGAGGAACATCACCCGGTGATCCGTACAAACAGGAAGAAGAACCGTATCTCACTTCCCTTCGCGATGTCTCTCTCTCTCTCTCTCTCTCAGGGATGCGGAAGGATCACGGGAACTACAGGAACCCCAAGACGCGGCGGCTGACCCGTCTGTCCTCGCAGAGCCGGGCGACCGGACCCAAGGCCTTGACCGGACCGGCGGAGGGTTTCCCCAGCGAGACGCAGCCGCCGGCGCTGACCCCGGAGCAGCTGATCGAGCGGATAATGGAGGCGGAGCCGCCGGAGATCTACCTCATGAAGGACATGAGCGGGCCGCTGACCGAGGCCAACGTCATGATGTCGCTCACCAACCTGGCCGACAAGGAGCTGGTCCACATGATCAGCTGGGCCAAGAAGATTCCAGGTGCGTGAGGGAAAACTTACTTCGGGTCCTAATTGGTCTTCGCCACATCCACAACTTTCATGAGCGACAGTTCGTAGAACAACTGGCGTTATCATCCTCCGCTCCTCGTCTCTTAACTGTCACCATAAGTGCTTTTAAAACCAATTTCGTGCCTTTTCAAATTATTGTAATTATTAAAAAAAAAGGAGTTGTTTGACATTTGCCTCGTAGCTGTAGCTCTGTCTTTGGGCGACGGATCAAGTCTTTTTCGTCTCTGCAAGAAAGCAAATGGGCCCGTTTCCCAAAATGTCAAACTATTTATTCATGGCTGACTGAAGCAGGAAAAAAAAAAAAAGAACTGGCAGCGGCCTTGAAGAGCTTTGACTCTCTTCGCGTACCAGTTGTCCGTCTCTGGTGTCCAGCGTTCTTAATGGTTTATGGTTTTTACGTCCCTCACGTCAGCAGAGTTAACGACTTCGCCCCGAGCAGAGACGGCGATCGTCTCCGCTCCGGTTAGTGCGGGAGCGTCCGGAGGCGAATGAGCCGTGACACGGCCGTAATTAAAGCTGCGCGCGTCTCTTTATGGGACGTTTGTCTGCACAGTAGTCAAGTTTGTTTTGTTTTTTTAAACATTTGGTGTGAGGTGACGTGGGCTAGTTTAAAAAAATACTGAGGTGAAAGTTTTACCTCTGTATCGAGGTATTTTTACTCCCGTGAAATACTCACAACACTTTAAAAAGTGTAAAAATAAGTGAGTCCATCCCGTTTGTTCTTATTTTTAATTGTTCTGTCTGTTGCTGTTGTTTACTTCTTCTTCTGCGTCATGACTTTTAATTATTTTGGGGGATTTTTATCGGAGGCTGAGCCTAAATTACCATCATCAGTCAAGTCAGCGTGATATGAAACACCTCGTGCTCGGCATCACAAGCGGCTCACGTCCCGTCTGCTCCTCAGGGTTCGTGGAGCTCAGCCTCTTGGACCAGGTCCACCTGCTGGAGTGCTGCTGGCTGGAGGTGCTGATGATTGGACTGATGTGGAGGTCCGTGGACCACCCGGGGAAGCTCATCTTCTCCCCCGACCTCAGCCTGAGCAGGTACCTCTTATTCTTCTCCTCAACAATCAGGGTCCAACTCGCGTTTTTTTAGAAAACAAACCAAGAGATTCAACCGTCGCTCTGCGTATGAGTCGTGTTATCTTGTTTTTAAATCGCGTGTGAAAAAAAGGCTTCCTGGAGACGCTCGCCAGGAAAAAAAAAAAGATCACCCACACGTGACTGAGTCGCTGTAGGTTCAGCCCGTAAGGTCCCGAGCCGTCGCTGCGAGGCGGCGTTTCCTTTTTGTGGTCGCCCTCATCGTCGCGTCACATCTTTCAAACTGCAGAGTATGACCTACATGCGAGAGCTGGGAAAAATAAAAAAAGTTCCAAGATGATTTGTTTCAGTTAAGATATTAGTAATACCACGCTGTAACCAGACAAAGTATGAAAGTACTTGTCTGAAGTAAAAGTACGGTAAGTCTTTACGTTTCCAAAGAAGAGCCTGTTCCACTTGATTTAAAAATAGTTTTTATTTATCGTTTTTGGGAACTAAATCAGAAAATACAGACCCGTACAATCAAGTGTCAACACAAGTACAATTAATTAATCAAAAACGAGCGCTCCTGTTTGCGTCCCCGCCCGGCAGGGAGGAGGGGAGCTGCGTCCAGGGCTTCGTGGAGATCTTCGACATGCTCATCGCCGCCACGTCCAGGGTGAGAGAGCTGAAGCTGCAGAGGGAGGAGTACGTCTGCCTCAAGGCCATGATCCTCCTCAACTCCAGTGAGTGTGTGTGTCGATGTCTCTGTGTGTGTGTGTGTGTCGGCAAGGGGACGGGTGCACCCGAGCGTGACGCCTCTCCGCCGTGCTGCGTCTCCAGACATGTGCCTCAGCTCGTCGGAGGGCGGGGACGAGCTGCAGAGCCGCTCCAGGCTGCTCCGCCTCCTGGACGCCGTGACGGACGCTCTGGTGTGGGCCATCGCCAAGACGGGCCTCACGTTCCGCCAGCAGTACACCCGCCTCGCTCACCTGCTCATGCTGCTCTCGCACATCCGCCACGTCAGGTAAGAGACGCGCCCGAGCGATTTAAAAACTCCGGGCGATCCAGACTCGCTCGTCACGGCTTCCGTCCCCCCCGCAGCAACAAAGGCATGGACCACCTGCACTGCATGAAGATGAAGAACATGGTGCCTCTGTACGACCTGCTGCTGGAGATGCTGGACGCCCACATCATGCACAGCTCCCGCCTGCCCCACCGGGCCGCCGACCAGACGGAGGCTCCCGCTCGGACCCCCGGCTCCGGCGGCGCCCCCCCCTCCAACACGTGGACTCCCAGCAGCTCCGCGGGCGGCGGCGGCACCCAGTAGTCAGATAAGATTTCACCACGCGAATGACTTTTTTTTTTTTACCCGCTTTGCACAAAACGAGCCCACGGGGACAGAGGCCGCGCTCTCGAACCCGTCACCTGTGAATCTTACGCTTCGACACACTGAGCACTATCTCCTGGTCTCAGATCTGCAGCGAGAGGACGGAGACGAACAAACCGCTGTCAGAACGGAGGCGGCAGCGTCGATGCTCACACACTCACGCCACATGTTACTTAGTGAACGTGGTCGCAGATAATCAAACACTTTGTTTCGGGTAAAGAAAAGCTCCTCGGTGAATTGTATTGATGAGATTTATTGGGAACCGATGAGATTGATTGAAGAGACGAGGTCGGCGGGAGCGAGCGCTGAAGCTAACAGACGAGCGACACGCGATCTAACGTTTTTACAGCGAAGTTTTCCCGAGTTGAACAGCTGTTGTTTTGTCACGTCAGACCTTTAGTTGGCCAGCAGAGGGCGCTTCAGCACGGCAGCTTCGACAATCACCCCGGACGTCTGTCTACTTCTACTTCTGCTCTGACTTTATATCATCACACGCTGCGTTATCGCCGTGCACTTCGCTTTGGTTTCTGGTGCAAAACCTTTCGGCGTGAACGTGCAGACATTATCTTCAGTACGCTCGTCTATCGGACGCCGCCGCTGCCGCCGCTGGTGTTTTCGCTCGTGCGACACAAAACGTTATACTACAGTCGCTCATGCTGGTTGTTACGCTGTAAAATAGAGCGAACACGTTGTACAGACACGACTGTGACACTTTGGTTTATAAATGCCGTTTCAAACATTTCACGTCGATCACATATTCTTCTATGTTTTAATTCTCGTTCTCTTCGCCGGCCGCAGTCGTACGTATCTGTCGCTCACCTGTTACTGTACGTCTGTTGGGGATGGTGCCGAGAGCTTCGCGTCATTAAACAAAAAAATACTCGCATTTTTGATTACGTGGTGTTTTATCCTGAATGAAATGCACTTGTTAAACATAGATCAAATACAATTTGGGCACTTTTTGGGGAGATGATAGATTCATCAGTCAGTAATTTATATATTAGACAGTTTGCACATGTGTTGAACAAAAAAGAAAAAATGTCTAGAGACGTTACAATCAGGTGGGTGGGGGGCCGTTGGTGTAACGCAACATGGGGTAGAAAGAGTGGGCAAAGTTGTTGGAGACATTTTTTGCCTTTTTTTGACATACTATACTATGTCATTTTTTCACGTTTTTCTGACATCCAAAAAAATGACCTTTTTTGCATTTTTTTCCACCTTTTATGCTATGGAGTGTTTATAAAACACTATTCCGAGATGTTCTGATGCGTTTTTAGGAAAAAAAAAATTTTTAACATTTTTTGCCTTTTTTTTGACATACTATACTATGTCATTTTTTCACGTTTTTGTGACTTCCAAAAAATGACCTTTTTTGCATTTTTACCACCTTTTATGCTATGGAGTGTTTATAAAACACTATTCCGAGATGTTCTGATGCATTTTTAGGAAAAAAAAATTTCAACATTTTTTGCCTTTTTTTGACATACTATACTATGTCATTTTTTCACGTTTTTTGTGACTTCCAAAAAATGACCTTTTTTTTCATTTTTACCACCTTTTATGCTATGGAGTGTTTATAAAACACTATTCCGAGATGTTCTGATGCATTTTAGGAAAAAAAAAACATTTTTGACATTTTTTGCCTTTTTTTTTTTACATACTATACTATGTCATTTTTTTGTTTTTGACTTCCAAAAAATGACCTTTTTTTTCATTTTTACCACCTTTTATGCTATGGAGTGTTTATAAAACACTATTCCGAGATGTTCTGATGCATTTTTAGGAAAAAAATTTTTTTGACATTTTTTGCCTTTTTTTGACATACTATACTATGTCATTTTTTCACGTTTTTTGTGACTTCCAAAAAATGACCTTTTTTGCATTTTTACCACCTTTTATGCTATGGAGTGTTTATAAAACACTATTCCGAGATGTTCTGATGCATTTTAGGAAAAAAAAATTTTCAACATTTTTTGCCTTTTTTTGACATACTATACTATGTCATTTTTTCACGTTTTTTGTGACTTCCAAAAAAATGACCTTTTTTGCATTTTTACCACCTTTTATGCTATGGAGTGTTTATAAAACACTATTCCGAGATGTTCTGATGCATTTTTAGGAAAAAAAAATTTTTGACATTTTTTGCCTTTTTTTGACATACTTCACGTTTTTTGTGACTTCCAAAAAAATGACCTTTTTTTGCATTTTTACCACCTTTTATGCTATGGAGTGTTAATAAAATACTATTCCGAGATGTTCTGATGCATTTTAGGAAAAAAAAATTTTCAACATTTTTTGCCTTTTTTCGACATACTATACTATGTCATTTTTTCACGTTTTTTGACTTCAAAAAAATGACCTTTTTTTCATTTTTACCACCTTTTATGCTATGGAGTGTTTATAAAACACTATTCCGAGATGTTCTGATGCATTTTTAGGAAAAAAAAAAATTTCAACATTTTTTGCCTTTTTTTATGGAGTGTTTATAAAACACTATTCCGAGATGTTCTGATGCATTTTAAGAAAAAAAAATTTTTGACATTTTTTGCCTTTTTTTTGACATACATACTATACTATGTCATTTTTTTGCATTTTTTGTGACATCCTAAAAATGACCTTTTTTTTTGTTTTTTTAACACCTTTTATGCTATGGAGTGTTTATAAAACACTATTCCGAGATGTTCTGATGCATTTTAGGAAAAAAAAAATTTCACATTTTTTGCCTTTTTTCGACATACTATGTCGTTTTTTTTCACGTTTTTTTGTGACATCCAAAAAAATGACCTTTTTGCATTTTTTACCACCTTTTATGCTATGGAGTGTTTATAAAACACTATTCTGAGATGTTCTGATGCATTTTTAGGAAAAAAAAATTTTTTGACATTTTTTGCCTTTTTTTTGACATACTATACTATGTCATTTTTTTCACGTTTTTGTGACTTCCAAAAAATGACCTTTTTGCATTTTTAACACCTTTTATGCTATGGAGTGTTTATAAAACACTATTCCGAGATGTTCTGATGCATTTTAAAAAAAAAAAATTTTTGACATTTTTGCCTTTTTTTTTCGACATACTATACTATGTGTTTTTTTTTGCGTTTTTGTGACATCCTAAAAATGACCTTTTTTTGCATTTTTAACACCTTTTATGCTATGGAGTGTTTATAAAACACTATTCCGAGAGATGTTCTGATGCATTTTTAGGAAAAAAAAAATTTTGACATTTTTTGCCTTTTTTTGACATACTATACTATGTCATTTTTTTTGTTTTTTGTGACATCCAAAAATGACCTTTTTTTTCCATTTCTAACACCTTTTATGCTATGGAGTGTTTATAAAACACTATTCTGAGATGTTCTGATGCATTTTTAGAAAAAAAAATTTTTGACATTTTTTGCCTTTTTTTTGACATACTATACTATGTCATTTTTTTTTTTTTTTTGACATCCTAAAAATGACCTTTTTTTGCATTTTTAACACCTTTTATGCTATGGAGTGTTTATAAAACACTATTCTGAGATGTTCTGATGCATTTTAGGAAAAAAAATTTTTTTGACATTTTTGCCTTTTTTTGACATACTATGTCGTTTTTTTTCATGTTTTTGTGACATTCCAAAAAATGACCTTTTTTGCATTTTTAACACCTTTTATGCTATGGAGGGTTTATAAAACACTATTTTGAGATGTTCTGATGCATTTTTAAAAAAAAAATTTTTTTTGACATTTTTGCCTGTTTTCGACATAGTATACTGTCATTTTTTTCTTTGTATTTGTGACATCATATAAAATGACCTTTTTTGCATTTTTATGTATGCTATAGAGTGTTTATAAAACACTATTCTGAGATGTTCTGATGCATTTTAGGAAAAAAAATTTTTTGACATTTTTTGCCTTTTTTTGACATACTATACTATGTCATTTTTTCACGTTTTTCTGACATCCGAAAAAATGACCTTTTTTGCATTTTTTCCACCTTTTATGCTATGGAGTGTTTATAAAACACTATTCCGAGATGTTCTGATGCATTTTTAGGAAAAAAAAAAAAACATTTTTTTGCCTTTTTTGACATACTATACTATGTCATTTTTTTTTTGCGTTTTTGTGACATCCTAAAAATGACCTTTTTTGTATTTTTAACACCTTTTATGCTATGGAGTGTTTATAAAACACTATTCTGAGATGTTTTGATGCATTTTAGGAAAAAAAATTTTTTTTTGACATTTTTGACATTTTTTCGACATACTATACTATGTCTTTTTTTTTTTCACATTTTTTGACATCCTATAAAAAATGACCTTTTTTGCATTTTTAACACCTTTTATGCTATGGGAGTGTTTATAAAACACTATTCTGAGATGTTTTGATGCATTTTCAAAAAAAAAAAAATTTTTGACATTTTTGCCTTTTTTTGACATACTATATGTCATTTTTTTTGTTTTTTGTGACATTCCATAAAATGACCTTTTTTTTTTGTATTTTTAACACCTTTTATGCTATGGAGTGTTTATAAAACACTATTCCGAGATGTTTTGATGCATTTTTAAAAAAAAAAAATTTTTTTTTGACATTTTGCCTTTTTTCGACATACTATACTATGTGTTTTTTTTTTGATTTTTGTGACATCATAAAAATGACCTTTTTGCATTTTTAACACCTTTTATGCTATGGAGTGTTTATAAAACACTATTCTGAGATGTTTTGATGCATTTTTAGAAAAAAAAAATTTTTTGACATTTTTGCCTTTTTTTCGACATACTATACTATGTGTTTTTTTTGCATTTTTGTGACATCCTATAAAATGACCTTTTTGTATTTTTAACACCTTTTATGCTATAGGTGTTTTATAAAACACTATTCTGAGATGTTCTGATGCATTTTCAGGAAAAAAAATTTTTTTGACATTTTTGCCTTTTTTGACATACTATACTATGTCATTTTTTTTGTTTTTGTGACACTCCAAAAATGACCTTTTTTGCATTTTTAACACCTTTTATGCTATGGAGGTTTATAAAACACTATTCCGAGATGTTTTGATGCGTTTCAAAAAAAAAAAAATTTTTTTTTTGACATTTTTTGCCTTTTTTGACATACTATACTATGTGTTTTTTTTGCATTTTGTGACATCATAAAAAATGACCTTTTTGTATTTTAACACCTTTGATGCTATGGAGTGTTTATAAAACACTATTCTGAGATGTTCTGATGCATTTTAAGAAAAAAAAAATTTTGACATTTTTGACATTTTTTGACATACATACTATACTATGTTTTTTTTTCATGTTTTGTGACATCCTATAAAATGACCTTTTTTGTATTTTTAACACCTTTGATGCTATGGGGTGTTTATAAACACTATTCTGAGATGTTTTGATGCATTTTAGGAAAAAAAAAAATTTGACATTTTTGCCTTTTTTCGACATAGTATACTATGTCTGTTTTTTTTGTTTTTGTGACATCCTATAAAATGACCTTTTTTGTATTTTTAACACCTTTGATGCTATGGGTGTTTATGAAACACTATTCTGAGATGTTTGATGCATTTTCAAAAATTTTTTTTTTTTGACATTTTTGCCTTTTTTCGACATAGTATGTATTTTTTTTTGTGTTTTTTGTGACATTGTATAAAATGACCTTTTTGTATTTTTAACACCTTTTATGTAATGCAGGGTTTATAAAACACTATTTTGAGATGTTTTGATGCGTTTTTAGGAAAAAAATTTTTTTTTTGACATTTTTGCCTTTTTTCGACATACTATACTATGTGTTTTTTTTGCATTTTTGTGACATCATATAAAATGACCTTTTTTGTATTTTTAACACCTTTGATGCTATGGGGTGTTTATAAAACAGTATTCTGAGATGTTTTGATGCATTTTCAAGAATTTTTTTTTTTGACATTTTTGCCTTTTTTCGACATACTATACTATGTGTTTTTTTTTGCATTTTTGTGACATCATATAAAATGACCTTTTTTTGTATTTTTAACACCTTTGATGCTATGGGGTGTTTATGAAACACTATTCTGAGATGTTTTGATGCATTTTCAAGAATTTTTTTTTTTGACATTTTTTGCCTTTTTTCGACATAGTATGTCGTATGTTTTTTTGTGTTTTTGTGACATTGTATAAAATGACCTTTTTTGTATTTTTAACACCTTTTATGTAATGCAGGGGTTATAAAACACTATTTTGAGATGTTTTGATGCGTTTCAAAGAAAAAAATTTTTTTTTGACATTTTTGCCTTTTTTCGACATACTATACTATGTGTTTTTTTTTGCATTTTTGTGACATCATATAAAATGACCTTTTTTGTATTTTTAACACCTTTGATGCTATGGGGTGTTTATAAAACAGTATTCTGAGATGTTTTGATGCATTTTCAAGAATTTTTTTTTGACATTTTTTGACATTTTTTGACATAGTGTACTATGTTAGGTTTTTTTTGCGATTTTGTGACATCCTATAAAATGACCTTTTTTTGTATTTTTAACACCTTTGATGCTATGGGGTGTTTATGAAACACTATTCTGAGATGTTTTGATGCATTTTCAAGAAAAAAAATTTTTGACAATTTTTGAAATTTTTCGACATAGTATACTATGTTGGGTTTTTTTTGATTTTTTGTGATATCATATAAAAATGACCTTTTTTTTTGTATTTTTAACACCTTTGATGCTATGGGTGTTTATGAAACACTATTCTGAGATGTTTTGATGCATTTTCAAAAATTTTTTTTGACATTTTTTTTTGCTTTTTTTCGACATAGTATATGTCGTTTTTTGTGTTTTTGTGACATTGTATAAAATGACCTTTTTTGTATTTTTAACACCTTTTGTAAATGCAGGGTTATAAAACACTATTTTGAGATGTTTTGATGCGTTTCAAAGAAATTTTTTTTTGACATTTTTGCCTTTTTTCGACATACTATACT
This sequence comes from Psettodes erumei, assembly GCA_016785225.1. NCBI lineage: Eukaryota > Metazoa > Chordata > Actinopteri > Pleuronectiformes > Psettodidae > Psettodes > Psettodes erumei. Next base: position 370,143 of record JAFBJZ010000628.1, on the reverse strand, counting down.
ATGTGTTTTTTTTGCATTTTTGTGACATCATATAAAATGACCTTTTTTTGTATTTTTAACACCTTTGATGCTATGGGGTGTTTATAAAACAGTATTCTGAGATGTTTTGATGCATTTTAAAGAACTTTTTTTTGACATTTTTTGACATAGTATACTATGTTGGGTTTTTTTTGCGATTTTGTGACATCCTATAAAATGACTTTTTTGTATTTTTAACACCTTTTGATGCTATGGGTGTTTATGAAACACTATTTTGAGATGTTCTGATGCATTTTCAAATTTTTTTTTTTTTGACAATTTTTGAAATTTTTTCGACATAGTATACTATGTCGTTTTTTTGTGTTTTTATGACATTGTATAAAATGACCTTTTTTGTATTTTTAACACCTTTTATGTAATGCAGGGTTATAAAACACTATTTTGAGATGTTTTGATGCGTTTCAAAATTTTTTTTTTTTTTGACATTTTTGCCCTTTTTCGACATACTACATATATGTCGTTTTTTTTTTGTTTTTTGTGACATTGTATAAAATGACCTTTTTGTATTTTTTAACACCTTTGATGCTATGGGTGTTTATAAAACACTATTCTGAGATGTTTTGATGCATTTTCAAAAATTTTTTTTTTGACAATTTTGACATTTTTCGACATAGTGTACTATGTTAGGTTTTTTTTGCAATTTTGTGACATCCTATAAAATGACCTTTTTTTGTATTTTTAACACCTTTGATGCTATGGGTGTTTATAAAACACTATTCTCAGATGTTTTGATGCATTTTCAAAATTTTTTTTTTTTGACAATTTTTGAAATTTTTCGACATAGTATACTATGTTGGGTTTTTTTTATTTTTGTGACATCCTATAAAATGACCTTTTTTTGTATTTTTTAACACCTTTGATGCTATGGGGTGTTTATGAAACACTATTCTGAGATGTTTTGATGCATTTTCAAGAATTTTTTTTTTGACACTTTTTGCCTTTTTTCGACATAGTATGTCGTTTTTTTGTGTTTTTGTGACATTGTATAAAATGACCTTTTTTGTATTTTTAACACCTTTTATGTAATGCAGGGGCTATAAAACACTATTTTGAGATGTTTTGATGCGTTTCAAAGAAATTTTTTTTTTTGACATTTTTGCCTTTTTTCGACATACTATACTATGTGTTTTTTTTGCATTTTTGTGACATCATATAAAATGACCTTTTTTGTATTTTTAACACCTTTGATGCTATGGGGTGTTTATAAAACAGTATTCTGAGATGTTTTGATGCATTTTCAAGAATTTTTTTTTTTTGACATTTTTGCCTTTTTTCGACATACTATACTATGTGTTTTTTTTGCATTTTTGTGACATCCTATAAAATGACCTTTTTTTGTATTTTTAACACCTTTGATGCTATGGGGTGTTTATGAAACACTATTTTGAGATGTTCTGATGCATTTTCAAGAATTTTTTTTTTTGGACAATTTTTGAAATTTTTCGACATAGTATGTCGTTTTTTTGTGTTTTTGTGACATTGTATAAAATGACCTTTTTTGTATTTTTAACACCTTTTATGTAATGCAGGGGTTATAAAACACTATTTTGAGATGTTTTGATGCGTTTCAAAGAATTTTTTTTTTTTGACATTTTTGCCTTTTTTCGACATACTATGTCGTTTTTTTGTGTTTTTGTGACATTGTATAAAATGACCTTTTTTGTATTTTTAACACCTTTGATGCTATGGGGTGTTTATAAAACCGTATTCTGAGATGTTTTGATGCATTTTCAAGAATTTTTTTTTTTGACAATTTTTGACATTTTTTGACATAGTGTACTATGTTAGGTTTTTTTTGCAATTTTGTGACATCCTATAAAATGACCTTTTTTTGTATTTTTAACACCTTTGATGCTATGGGGTGTTTATGAAACACTATTCTCAGATGTTTTGATGCATTTTCAAGAATTTTTTTTTTTTGACAATTTTTGAAATTTTTCGACATAGTATACTATGTTGGGTTTTTTTTGCGATTTTGTGACATCCTATAAAATGACCTTTTTTGTATTTTTAACACCTTTGATGCTATGGGGTGTTTATGAAACACTATTCTGAGATGTTTTGATGCATTTTCAAGAATTTTTTTTTTTTGACATTTTTGCCTTTTTTCGACATAGTATGTCGTTTTTTTGTGTTTTTGTGACATTGTATAAAATGACCTTTTTTGTATTTTTAACACCTTTTATGTAATGCAGGGGCTATAAAACACTATTTTGAGATGTTTTGATGCGTTTCAAAGAAATTTTTTTTTTTGACATTTTTGCCTTTTTTCGACATACTATACTATGTGTTTTTTTTGCATTTTTGTGACATCATATAAAATGACCTTTTTTGTATTTTTAACACCTTTGATGCTATGGGGTGTTTATGAAACACTATTTTGAGATGTTCTGATGTGTTTTCAAGAAAAAAAAAAAATTGACATTTTTTGCCTTTTTCGACATACTATACTATGTTGTTTTTTTGCGTTTTTGTGACATCCTATAAAACTACCTTTTTTTGTATTTTTAACACCTTTGATGCTATGGGGTGTTTATAAAACCGTATTCTGAGATGTTTTGATGCATTTTCAAGAATTTTTTTTTTTGACATTTTTTGACATTTTTCGACATAGTGTACTATGTTGGGGTTTTTTTGCGATTTTGTGACATCCTATAAAATGACCTTTTTTGTATTTTTAACACCTTTGATGCTATGGGGTGTTTATGAAACACTATTTTGAGATGTTCTGATGCATTTTCAAGAATTTTTTTTTTTGACAATTTTTGAAATTTTTCGACATAGTATACTATGTTGGGTTTTTTTTGCGATTTTGTGACATCCTATAAAATGACCTTTTTTTTTATTTTTAACACCTTTGATGCTATGGGGTGTTTATGAAACACTATTCTGAGATGTTTTGATGCATTTTCAAGAATTTTTTTTTTTGACATTTTTGCCTTTTTTCGACATAGTATGTTGTTTTTTGTGTTTTTGTGACATTGTATAAAATGACCTTTTTTGTATTTTTAACACCTTTTATGTAATGCAGGGGTTATAAAACACTATTTTGAGATGTTTTGATGCGTTTCAAAGAATTTTTTTTTTTTGACATTTTTGCCTTTTTTCGACATACTATACTATGATTTTTTTTTGCATTTTTGTGACATCATATAAAATGACCTTTTTTGTATTTTTAACACCTTTGATGCTATGGGGTGTTTATAAAACAGTATTCTGAGATGTTTTGATGCATTTTCAAGAATTTTTTTTTTTGACATTTTTGACATTTTTCGACATAGTGTACTATGTTGGGGTTTTTTTGCGATTTTGTGACATCCTACAAAATGACCTTTTTTGTATTTTTAACACCATTGATGCTATGGGGTGTTCATAAAACACTATTCTGAGATGTTCTGATGTGTTTTTATGAAAAAAAAATTCCTGACATTTTTTACATACTGACATACTATGTTTGTATGCATTTTTTGTCGTCGTATGAGACACTGCTTCAGCAAAGCAGGTGTGAGAGCTTACTTTTAGCGTGTGGTTGTGTTGCTGCAGGACTCTGACAGGTGTGTCTGAATGAGTAATGTCCACTGCGTAGCGTCTGCTCTCTGCATGGGCCAGCCACAGTAACAGAGAGTGGAGGACTTCATGAAACTCCTGTGTTGAGAGGAGTTAAAAGTTATTTCATCATTTGGAGAGTTTAGTTGGAGATGTCTCAACACCACAATATAAATGTTGAAACAGGATTTGTGGCTTTATTTCCATACTTTGCCATTTATGGTCATTGAATAAAGTTAGTTTTACTGTAACGTTTGTCGAATTTATGGTTTCGTGATTTGAAACGTAGATGCTCATCCTAAAATTTAAGATCATTTTATTCACAAGACAGAAGGAAAAGCAAATGTTCATTAACAAATCAAGGAAAATCTGTCACCCAACAAGTTAGAAAACACGCAGAAAAACAGTCGGAGCATCAAAAACAACATGCTAGACAACAGAGCACCACAAGAGTTGACTGCGTGTTGATTCTCACCTGACAGGACATCAGAGTCTTCCTCAGACTGGTGTCCCAGTGTTGGAGGCCAGTGGACGCTCTGCTCCAGTCTCTGTTCATCTTCACCACTCTCTCCTGCAGTACTGGGGCTTCCTGAGCTCTCAGGTTGACGGACAGCATGACGGACTTGTAGTGAGCGAACATCTTCTGCATATCCTGGAAGAGAATAGCCAAGAATAAACGCAAAAAGAATCCTTAACATTGGATCTGTCATATTTGGTCCAAAAGGTTACCTTTAGTTCTTTGGCTCTGGCTTCCATGTCCTCAATACTCGCCGCTGGGTTGGATAGCCGCGGGTCGTCCAGCTCCAGGATCACGCTCGCTAACCAGGAGACAATGTCGTCGAGGTCAGTAGCGAGCTGCCGGGGCTGCCGGGGGTCGGCCCGCCCATCGCTCCTGGACCGGGCCTGAAGCAGCTCCCAGCGCTCGATCACACCTGGAGCACAAACATCTGCTGATGATGAGACGTGTGTGTGTGAAATCCATCGCGGCGAACATCTCGCCGAGCGGCCGTCACCTGACTGTTGGTCGGAGGCCGTCAGTCCCGTCAGCCCGAGCTCCTCCGGCTGCCCCTCGTCATCCAGGATCAGGGAGACTCTTTTAATGTCCTCGATGCTGCCGCTGCACTTTGACGTGAGACGCGCCTGAGGACACAACAATCGCTGCTTGATGACGTTTGTTTTCATATTGCGACTGTCAGTTTAAACCCTGGGGGGGGTTTTGTTCCTGAAACGTACGTAGCCCTGCTTCAGGGGAGTGCTGGTGAGGGCGGGTGTTGGCGAGCGAGTTTCCGTGTCCCACCCTGGAGACTGGTGTGCGACTGCGGACCTGCATGGACCTGAGACACAAACAAACAAAGAGCGAAACCAAGCGAAGTGTTAACGCATCGGCACGACAACGAACACGATGACACACGAGCTGCCAGAGGATTTACTGCGCAGAAAGAGAAGATGTTGTTACCGAGCGTCCACACAACTCAGCGTGTGTGTGTGTGTGTGTGTGTGTGTGTTAAAATGGAAATTAACTGTGTCACTGAAGTCTCATTACATCACTCTGACTTCAGCTGGGCTGTTATTAAAGCTGTAAATTTGCATTTTAGACAAAAATCTGGACTTTGCGGCACATTTGCTCTCGGGATAAAAACTGTGACTGTACCTGACAGTGCGCTGAAGAACGCTCCTCCTCCTCCTCCTCCTCCTCCTCCTCCTCTTCGTCCTCCTCCTCCTCCTCCTCATGCGTCGACGACCCTCCCACGTCTCCGGTGTGGTCCCACTCCAGCGGCAGCGAGTCCACGCTCACCGGCGTCTCCCGCCCCGAGCGCGCCAGCGGCGAGGCCGGCAGGTGGGTGGGCGTGGCCGGGAGGCTTCGCCCGAGCCACGGCCGGCCAATCAGCTCCAAGCTGGACTCCAGGGAAAAGGTGATGCCGCTGAGCTCGGGTTCTTCTGAGACCATCTGAGGAAAAAGAAATGTTTCAACGTTTAAAACTGTAGGAGGAACAATTTGCATAAATTTACAGGAAGTAAGAAACTCGTGCGGCGGCTCACCGGGGGTTGGCTGAGCCGCTGGTGGAAACGGACCAGCCTGCTGAAAACCTCCTGGCAGTAGGCGTGCAGCTCCTCCAGCTCGTCCTCGATCAGCACGGCGTCCGGCGGCGAGCTCTTCTGGATCAGGCCCTCGCCGAACACGATGAGCCCGTCGATGCGCTCGGTGTTCAGCGCGATCTCCTTCTGGAAGCTCTGCGGGACGAGAGAGCGGGACGGCTGAGGAGAACGTCTCAGAAAGCCGAGCGGCGGCCGTGGCGAGGAAAACGGCGGCCTCACGTTGAGCTGCTGGATCTTGTGATGGACGTCGCTCTCGGAGAAGTGTTCCACGTTGGTGAGCTGCAGGTCCAGCTCGGTCAGCCACACCAGCATGCTCTCCCTGGTGGCCTCGAACTCCTCCCGCTGGCTGGTGAAATACTGAGGAGGAGCAGGAAACGTGTTTTTAATCTTCTCACGGCGTCGAGATCAGCGCGACAGATGCCCGAGTTTTTACCTTGAGCCTGCGGAGGATGGCGGCCGCCCTGCGGTGCAGGCCGTCCCAGCGCCGGTTGCCCTCGTGGACCATGGCTTTGAGCTGGCTGGCTCGGTCGGTGCGGTTCTCCCTGGCCAGACGGCGGTACTGGTTGTTCACCAGCTCCAGCTGGGTCAGCCGCTCGTGGACCTGCCTCTGGAAACCCTGAGGAGAAGCGGCAGGGAATAAAGACGAGACGGGGATAAATTTAAAGCTTCAATAATTGTGCTAATTCTTGTTTTCTAACGAGAACGTTTGGTAAAACCTCAAACTTCTTGAGCTCCTCTTTGGCGACGGTGTAGAGGACGTCGGCCGAGTTGGGGCTGGCGACCGTGCGCTCGGCCATCTTCAGCCAGTCCTCAAAGCGCGAGTAGTCGTCCAGGAACTTGCACCAGAGTCTCCACGTCTCCTCGATCCTGCAAGTTAAAAAAAAGCCTCATTACATGTAATTTATTGATCAAATTTAATGATTTATTCGATCGGATATGAAGTTACTGGACCAGAACAGTTCTGGTCCCGCTCCGACCTGAGCCTCCGGTCCAGCGCCATGGCGCAGATGGTCCTCCAGCGCTGGTCCAGGCTGCGGCTGGTCTCCTGCAGGGAGTCGCCCTCGGCCTCGGCGTCCTCGTCGCGCAGCAGGAGGTCGCACAGGCTGAGCACCGAGGCCACGCCCTCCGTGTGCTGCTCGATGTCCCGCTGCAGCTCCTGGACGCACACGCGGGTTACCGCTGTGTGTGTGTGTGTGTGTGTGTGTGTGTGTGTGTGTGTGTGTCTGTGTGCGTACCTGATGCTCGGCCAGCCTCCTCTGGATCTCATGGTGGTGACAGACGCTGTAGGTGACGGGTCGGGACAGCGCCGCCTCGACCCGGCAGAGCCACGAGCGCAGGTTGCTCATGTTCTTGTCCAGCTGCTGCACGGCCGCCAGCGTCTCCTTCAGCTTCTTCACCCTGCGGCGCGCGCACACACACACACACACACACACACACACACACACACACACACACACACACACACACACACACACAATAATAAATCTGTGCACATTTCTCTCAACATGTGGTGTGACGTTTGTGGTCTGATGAAACGAGGCATTAAAAGGTCGGACAGTAATAAAAGATCAGATGTTCTCAGAATAAATAAAATAAATCTTAAGAGGGAAAAGGTTTTTTTTTCTGCTTCTCCACATTTTTTAATTATCCCGCGACCCCTCAGATCTATTTTGTGGGCCCTGTTTGGGGTCCTGTGCCACAGCTTTCTTTCATCCCTAATTTCCTAATTCTAAGAGGGAAAAAAAGATTAAAAAAAGAAAAACAAAAGCGAGACAAACATTCACTCAAGTACAGCTCTCAGGTGTTTTACACTACAACGTCCAGAGATTCCATGGCAACCGACACCCCCCCTGTGAACACACGAACACACACACACACACACACACACACACACACACTGCCGCCACAGGGACGGGCGCCATGGCAACGCCAGGGACAATAGCAGCTCTCTTCTAAAGGCTCTAAAAGCCTCAGAAAGTGTGCCCCGCTCTGAGCCGGAGCTAATTCTCCACCACCCCCCCCCCCCCCCACCCCCCGCTCCATCCTCCCAGCGCCGCCCGGGTCGGACAGAACCCGGGCGGAGTCTCACTTGGCGGAGGTGAAGTGAGTGTGGAAGTGGAGCGAACCATTGTGTGTGGTTTGGTGGTGTTGTGGTTCGAGCAGCACGTGTGCGGTTCACGTGTGATGAAGACATGACGTAGATTCAAACAGTCAGTTAGTTAGTTGTCTCCTCCTGCCCCCTCCACCTCTGACAGACTCACAAAGACCAGCAGCTTCACGCTGAGGCCAAACAAAGACACAAAGCCCGGTCAGGGGTCCTCGCCCAGGAGAGAGGTGGAGGACGAGGGAGGATGTGCGGGTGGAGGAGTCTCCGGCTGTCACAAAACTTCAGTGGGGGGTGGGGGTGGGGGTGGGGGGGGGTCGGGGTTCGATCAGCACCAGACCAACATGAACTGTGGGTCCATCTTCTTCCTGCACGGCCGGATCAATCTGCTCGTGGAGGGAACGCATGCCGACAGACCACCACCCGCCACCCCCCACCCCCCCAGCCCTCCCCACTCTGACAGAATGGAAAAGGGGCGGGGCCACAGGGACATATGGTCGTGTCTGAGACTTAAGCACAGCTTTTTGTTTTTTTTTTGTATTTATCATGGCGATGGGGCCACGGTGCAGGGTTAGGAGTGAAGCCTCCATCTCTCCTGCTCCTCTACAGGACTGACCATCTGTCTGTGGTGGTGGTGGTGGTGGTGGTGGAGGTGGAGGTGGTGGGTTAACCTCCACAGTGTGTACATTAGAAGCCTTGTCCTCCTGACAGCTGCAGGAATACGCAGCAGCAGGTGGAGGGTCGAGTCCCCTATTAAAACCCATCCAACCCCTCAATGATGCTTTTTAATGAACCGCAAACACACACACACACACACACACACCCACACACACACACACCCACACACACACACACACACACACACACACACACACACACCCACACACCCCACACACACACACACACACACACACACACACACACACACACACACACACACACACACACACACACACACACACACCCCCGCCGCCCTCACCTGGCCTCTATGTGGTGGAACAGGCCGTGCCAGCGCCGGCCGAGCTCCTGCAGCGACCCGCGGGCCCGGCTCTGCTTGGCCTGGTCGCCGGCCGCCAGCAGCTGCTCGCCCAGCTGCTTCAGGTGAGTCTTGTTCTCGCTGAACAGGTTGATCTCCTCCATGCAGTCCTGCGGACACGCAGCGGCGGGGGGGTGGGGGGTGGGAGGACGGATTGCGGGATTTTAACCGTGCGTGAACCGCGAGGAAACGGAAGCGCAGGTCGCGCCCCCGCGTTTTGTAAGGGGAGAAACGGCGTCTCGTACCTTCTTCAGCTTCTCCACCATCTCCTCCATGCTCAGCTCTCCGCTGCGGCACACCTTGCTCTCCATCTGCGTCAGCCAGTCGCACAACTCCCTGTTCTTGTCGTTGAAGATGGTCCAGGCGTTGAGGCGGTCGGCGATTTCCTGCCTGCGCGAGGACACCTGGGGGAAAAGGGTGAAGTGTTTTTGCACAGTTCACGGCGGCGAGAAAAAAAATCTCCAAAAAAGATACGAGCGGTTCACAAATCATCCCAGAGGGTCGTTTGTTTCCACACTTCCTGGTCCGAGTCCAGGAAACGGCGTGACCCAAATGTGAAACGCAGCGCAGCATTCTGCGGCCGCGGGCCCCGGTGCACGGGGGCGTGCAGCCGATCAAATCAATCGCACTTCACTTAAATCTGACGCGCCACAAACGTGGACCAGAATAAAATCCGGTTCTTAATCTGAATCAAGCGAATCCAGAATAAAATCCCCACGAGAGTCTGTTTGTTAGAATTCACTAAGCCCATTTCCCTAATGACAGATTACTGCTGTGAAAACACCCTGTTACAGAGCTGGGTGGGGGTGGTGGTGGTGGTGGTGGTGGTGGTGGGTGGTGGTGGGTGGGTGGGGGCTGTTTGTACCAGCAGTATTTTACTGTCCAGTGGCATTTATTTGATTTAAATGAGCCCTGATTCAGTGTCAATGTACTGAACACTGAAGGGTTTGGACTCAGGAGGATTTAGGGTGTGTGTGTGTGTGTGTGTGTGTGTGTGTGGGGGGGGGGGGGTGGGCATTGTGAGCCACAGTCACACCGTGAGGACTTTGTGCTTCCCCAGGAACAATAGAGCCCCCCCCCCCCACTCAAACCCTCTCGGACCGGCCGGGCCATCTGCTGCTCGTCCAACTCATTCCAGTGGCTGCTGCCCCCCCAACACACACACACACACACACACACACACACACACACACACACACACACGTGATGTCAGGAGTAAAAAGGATAGAGATTAAAAATCTCCCGTGTGATCAAACAGTAGAAATTTCACATGATCCGATGGATTTTTTCGCAAGTTAGTTAATTAAAAAAAAAATTAATTAATAAAAAATTTTCCTGAAAATCAACGTTCACCTGAGCGACTGCAGAAAACCAGCTGCGTTCAGGAACACACACTTTTTATTTACATTTTGTGTCGTGACAAACGGTCCGTCCAGAACAAGAGGAGCATTTATGTGTAAGCTGCAGGACTTAACTGCAGGAATGTGAGTCTGTGTGCGATAACGCGCACAACAGGCGTTACACAACCAGGCGCCTCCTCTGCTGACAACAAGCTGCTGCACAACAGTCCAATTCACTCACTACTGTGTGTGTGTGTGTGTGTGTGTGTGTGTGTGTGTGCGCTCAGCCCCAGTGGTACACAAAGCTTTGTGCTGCTGTTAAATGCTCGACTCTTCCCTCCATCTCCACCTGCCTCGTCTTCCTCAGGTCCACGTGTTGCCTCTCTCTCTCTCTCTCTCTCTCTCTCTCTCTCTCTCTCTCTCTCTCTCTCTCTCTCTCTCTCTCTCACTCTCTCACTCTCTCACTCTCGTGCGTATACGCGCGCGCGGACACATTTCACGTTGTGCGTCGGCTCTCACCTTGGCGCACAACTCCTCCCACTGAGCGTGGAGCTGCTCCAGCTGCCGCTCCAGCAGAGCCGAGTCGCCGGCCGCCACGTACTGGGACAGGTCCGTCTTCACGGCGTCGAGTTGGCTCAGCGCGCCGGCCAGACGCTGCAGGGAGAGCTCCGTCTCCTGCATGACGCACACACGCACACAGACACACACAGACGCACACAGGCAGACGCACAAGGGCAGACGCACAAGGGCAGTTTAAACAGCCGCTCAGACCAGCAGGCAGGAGCTGTGTGCTCCTCTACCTCTTCCCTCGCTCTGACCAGTCAGATTAAAGGGCTGTTGACGGGACGGGGGGAGGGTACGAATAGGGGGGTGGGGGTGGGGGTGGGTGGGGGTGAAAGCACGGGGGCATTAAACAAGGGGAAAGGGGGGGGGGGTGGACTCAGAGGTGCTCTGGTGGGATGGGGGTGGAAGTTCTGCTCCACAAACCGGACGATGACGTCACAGACAACAACCAATCAAGCGTCACCTGCAGCGCCGTCCCCGAGTCCTCTGCCGTCCTGGTCCTCAGCTCCTCCAGGTGCGACGCGGCGCCGGTGATCCCGTCCTGACACCGAGTCCACTTCTGAATAAACAGCGGGACGCAGACGTCTCATTAGTTGCTGAACTTCCTGTTCAGTTTGACTCAACTTTAAGTTCGTCAAACACGCGACGTTCGGTAAATTAACGCGGCCGCCACCTGAGCCGTCGTCAGGACCAGGTCTCGTCTCGTCCTCAGCAGCGACGCGGTTCGGTTCCAGGCCTCCTCCGCGGCCCGGAGCTCCGCCTGCAGTCCGGTTTCGCACGAATGTTTTCCCGCCTCCGTCGTCTGGTGGAACAGCGCGGCGTGCAACGCCAACGCCTCTTCAACACGCTGGGGACAAACGCGGTTTGTCGTGTTTAAAAAATCGCGTGCGCGTACGTTTCTGTGATTTCAGACACAAATCGCTCACCTGGTAGCCGGCGGCTCGCTGCGGCGTGCAGAGCGCGGGGCCAGCAGGGGGCAGCAGGGGGTCCAGGTCCCTCAGCAGCCGCCGCAGACGCTTCAGGCCCCGCCGGCAGATCCTCCGTCGGACGAGCCGCTCTTTCGCCGAGGACCCGTGACGCTCGACAAGAGCGACGGCGTCGAGCCAGCGCTCCTTCGCGCCCGGCCGCCAGCTCGGACCTGCGCGGGAAATTACACGAGAAGGCTAAGCTAACGTGCTAACTGCAAACGGGTTGAAAAATAACCGGTGGTGACGCTCAGCACAGTTTCTGTGCAAAAAAGGAAAAGGAACGCATAAGCCTGTAATAAAATAAAAGGAGAAGTAAATCAAATAAAGCTGTCAGAGGTCATTCACGGGCAATTTGCGACGAGAACATAAACTCAGCAGAAGTTTAAGACCGTCGTAAAGTCTTAAGGGGCGAAGCCCAGCAGGGGAAACAGTAGGAACTTTCCTTTGGACCCGCGGAAGAATTTAAGATCTTTCCGAGCGCCGCGAGAAAAATGATTTAAGGACCCGTCGAGGAAAAGAAGAAATCGAGCCGCTCCCTGGCGGGAAACACCTGCGCGCCTCTGACGAGGCCGCAAAAACCTCAAGGCTGAAATTTAATTGTGAGGTGACGAGGTCTGCAGAAAAAAACAAGACTGCGAACCCGCCAAATACCAGAGGCGAGCTGATGAGTAAAACAGTTTATCAATCCTGTGGACGCACAAAAGGTCGCGCAGTCCAACCCGGCGACTGGATCTCGCCGTCTTACTGGAGGGGAGTGTTATCTAAACCGGGAACTGGCAGAGAGGACGAGATGATAAACGGCGGCTCCTCCGTCGTAAAGACGCCGACAGGTAATTAATTCCCTGTGACTGGTGGTGAACCGCGGCTGCCCTGCAGATCGGGCGAGGCCTCTTGGGTTTTTTTTTTTTTCGTGTTTTAACTCACAGACAGTTTAACTTCACTTTTATTAACTTTATGTGATTCACCGGGGGGGACGACTTCCAGGGCGTCCACGTACCTCTCCTCCCCCGTCTCTTTTCCCGCGGACTCGGCGGCGTCCTGGAGCAGAACCTGCAGGAGCTGGTGTCCGGCGCCGACTTGAGCCCGAAGCCTCTGTGGGAACAAGCAGCGGGACACACACACACACACACACACACACACACACACACACACAGTGAGAGGCGGCGCCAAATGTCCGGTTACATCACGGCCGTGCGTCGAAACGGGCGCTAAAAGGAGGCGCGTCGCTCACCTGATGGACGCTCAGCGCCTCCCGGAGGCCGTCGTGACTCTGAGGCGAGTCGGACGTCGACGCCTCCACCAGTTTCTCCGTCATGAGCGTCAGGATCTCGCACTTCTCCTGAAAGCTCTGGGAACGCTGACGCTCCGCCTGCAGCTCTCTGGGAAACAACAACACACAAATAAATAGTGGGAACACTCAGACTCGCAAAGAGTTCTGTTGGTTCTGGACCCGGTCACCTGTTCAGGTGGGTGGCGCGGGTGGAGAGGCGGGTCCAGTCCCCGCAGAGCGCACTCAGCCTCTCGGCCTCCCGGTCGCTCAGCGTCAAACAGCCGCTCGCCTCCCTGACGTCCACCAGCGCCGCAAACGCTTCGGCGAGCTGCGTCAGAACCTGCCGGGAATGTTCATTTTTTTTTTTTTTTTAGTTTCCAGGCGCAGCCGAGCGACGGGAGCAAAGAGGGTTTGGACCGACCTGCTCCAAGTCTGCGCCGTTTAACCCCGCCTCCAGTCTCCGCCGCACGCCGTCCGTCTGCTCCTCCAGGCCCCGCAGACGAGCGTCGAACAGCTGCCGCTCCTCCGCATCCTCCTGCAGCACAAGCATGAGCGTCAGCGCCGCCGCCAAAACCTCAGCGGACGTTTGGTTTTTTTTTCCCCGTCCTCACCTGAAGACTCGTCTTTTTGCGCGGCCAGCGCCCGGCTCAGCAGCAGGACGTCGCGCGACAGCAGCCGGGTGTCCGACCGGATCAGATCCGCGGCCGACGCTTCCAGCCGCCCGACCAGGCGCTCGGACGCCTCCGGCACGTCTCCCACGTCGCCCTGCAGCTGCTCGGCAACAGCCTGCAGCTCCTGATGTCCGAAAATGAGACAGAAGAGCCGACATCAGCCGCAATTACGCCGACGATGGACTGTGGACGTCTATTTACTGCTGTTTCCTCCCATCATCTCTGCAGCCGCTTTTATCAACAGAAGCACGATTCAGGGGTTTTGTGCTTTGAAAGATCTTGTTTTTCACGAATGGTTCTGACTCATGGAACCAGAAATACACCTGTCCTGGGCAGAGATGGAAAAAAAAACAACGACATAAATGGGGGAAAAAAAGGCTGATTGTTCAGAGCGGCAGGTGACGCAACATCTGTGCAGAACAGGCGAGCGATCCTTTCCTAAACTGACCTGTGAACAGCACGTACGCTCTGAATCTTAGATCATATTTTCACAGCCTAAAACAAAACGAGCAATAATCCATCTTTACTTCAGAAAACTCACCTCCACCTCGCGGGCCGCGGCCTGCGCGTCCCGTCCCGGTGACGGCCAGGACAGCTCCTCCCACCGCAGCCCGAGCGTCGCAGGCGGCCGGAGACGCCGTCGCGAAGACGCTCGTACTCCGTCCACAGGGCGACGGTCTCCGCGGTCGCCGCGCGCTCGTCCTCCAGCTCCCGCACCGCCTCCCTCCACCTGACACGCCCGCAGCAGCAGCAGCACGTCAACAGAGGTTCGCCGCAGCGAGGCGACACGCGTCACGTGGGTTTTACCGACCGTCCTCGCTCCGCTTCCACCCGCTCGCCCAGAGCGCGCGCCGCTCCGGGATGAACGCTCGGCTCCAGACTCCGGAGCGACTTTTCCACGGCCGCCCACATCTCTTCTCCTTCCCCCGTCTCCACCTGGAGTCGCTGCGCGGAGAAGAGCGCGTTTTTATTTCACCGTGTTGAGATGCGAAACGAAACTTCGTATCGGACGCCTGGGCTCACCCGGAGGAGGCGCTCGCGTCCCTCGGCCTGTCTCGGCGAGGACAGAGGAGCACGGTGATGCTGCAGAGCGCAGCGCGCCCTGCTGGTCCGCAGGCCGACCTCCGTCAGGGCGGCGTCGAAGCGGCTCCACCGCTCCACCGTCTGCTGCAGGGCCGCGCTCGCCGCCTCCAGCTGCCGGGAGCCGCAGAGAAACGTCGAGGACGCAGGTTTCCGGAGACGTCGGTCAATTTTGCGATAGATTTCTTTTTACCTGGCGACTGAGATCCTCGCAGGCGCGGCCGACGCTCTCGACCCGGTTGGAGAAAGCGACGTCGCAGGGACGCTCCTCTTCCTGATCGCCGAGCGCTCGAGCGGCTTTCAGCTCCCGCAGAGCCGCGCCCACCTCCTTCGCCCGGCCGGCGGCAGCCTGGAAATTAAAAAAACGACTCAGACGTGAGGTCAGTGGCGACATGCCATGACTCCTCAACATGACTCCTCATGACTCCTCAACATCCACCCTGTTTACCTCCCGCTCCTGCAGAGCCCGACGAGCCAGAGTCCGGCCGGCGGGACGCTCCCAGCGTTTCAGCTGCTCTCTCTGCCGCTCGGTCCAAGCGTGGAGACGCCGCAGCCGCTTCTCACGGGCCGCGCAGCCGCCGTGCACGCGCTCGGCTTCACCGATCTGAGAGGGCAAACAGCGACGTAACAGCAGGCGCCGGAAAAATTACGCAAATATTACGCCTGGAAGTAAACCGGACGCCGACCTGGCTCTCCAGCTCCGCCCGGAGGTCCAGCCACCGGAGCGCGAGCGCTCCGAGCGTCTCGGCAAACACGGTGCGCTCGGACCGGACGGCCGGGGCGACCGCCGCCGCCGCCGCCGCCGCCTGAGGTCCAGACTGGCTCAGGAAATCCAGGAGCTGCTGCCCGCTGACGACGCCTGCCTTTAACTCCTGGAATAACGAACGTTAGGTTACAAACTTAATCTTAATCCCGACAAGAATTCTTGAATTCATTTTGCAGACGTTCCTACACATAAACCCGTGAGGTACCTGGAAGCGCCGCAGGACCTCAGCGACCCGCGCGGCGTCTCCGGCCTCCAGAAGCGTCTCTTTGAGGCGCCCGAGCCGAGGCTCCGCCTCCCGCAGCCACACCTCCAGGTCGGCCAGCAGCTCGGCCGGCGGCCGCTAACGGACGCAGAGGAGAACGGGAGTTACTCCTGCTTTTCATCTCCGGCTCGAGACCGAACTATTAAATCTTCCTCCGGCCAGATAAGGATTTTTTTTTCATCCTGCCAAAGCGAGGAGCGAGATCAAAACGAACCTCCTGTCAAAGCTGGAAACAACCAGCTCGATTATTATAAAGCAGGATATCTGGTTTCGCTCGCCGAGCGATGAGCAGTGATGGGAGATTAAAGCCTCCTCCATCTCCTCCTCCTCCTCCTCCTCCTCCTCCCAGCTAAATGACTTTTTGAAAACTCACAGCACTTCCTGGAAGGAGCGTCTTCGTCGATCGGAGAGGACGGGACACGTGGATTGGTTTAAATTTTCATCAATACTTTTTTATATACATGTATTTTCTCAGACACCTGGTGCTGCCGGTCCTGGATCTCGGACACTTGGACTGTGATCCGGCTCCAGTCCTCCTCCAGCCGGGCGATCCGAGCCCTGAGCCCGGGACCGTCGGCCTCCCCGAGCCGGACCAGCCGGGCCGCCGCCTCGGAAGCGGACGCCCTCTGCGCCGCGGCGGCGTCCGCCTCCACGGTGAAGTCCTGCGGGGGGAGAGAGAGGCGGTGTTGGTGTGTGTGTGCAGCGAACAGGGACCAATAGAAAACGAGCACCGGCCGCCCTTTGGCCTGAGCTGACAGCAGCATAGAAACGGGATGAGTAGAAGCAGCAGCCTCACCAGCAGCTTGATCAGATCGCCGCGGCCCGACGTCCAGACCTTCAGACGCTCGCCGGCGCCGACCAGCCATTTACTGACGGAGTCAAAGTGTGAGTGGAATCTGTGGGGAGGAAAACCACAGCTGATCCTGCAGTAACGTCTCAAATATTCATCTGGGCGAACTGGACTTTGCAGATTATCACGGACTATAACAACACACTGATAATCTGTCGAGCCCAGTAAATAAAAGCCGGGCTGAGTCTTCGTGTTGCACGTTTTTAAGAGCTGAGGAGTGTTTTTTTGGAGCGGAGAGACTCTCTGGCTTCGTGTTTTCACTTTCTGTCCATGAACAAAAAAGTGCTGACGCGCTCGTTCCTGACAACGACATCCATCACGCCGGTCGGGTCGTAATTAAACCGCGCTGGCCGCCGCTGGTGGATAATAAAGACTCCTCGAGCGCGTCAGCGTTCCTGAGCCCCGTCCCACCTGGCCTGGGCGTCCCGGACGTCTCCGCGGCGCCGGACCTCCCGCTCCGCCCGCCCCACGGCGCTCCTCCAGCGCAGCTCCAGAGCGCCTCCTGTCCGGCGGACCCAGGCGGCACACGGCGGGTCCGTCTCCAGCGCCGCGCCCTGATCCAGGAGCAGCCCCAGAGTCGCTCGGCTGTCGTCCAACTGGCGCAGCGTTCGCTGAGCGGAGGACGGAGGACGGGGGGACACAAAAAAACTTAACGAGCGAGGAAATGAGGAAGAGGAGGAGGAAAACCAACACAGACAAAAACAAAACAACAAATTCATCCCCCCCGTGCAGTAAAAATGCGCCGTGATGTCAGATCAAACCCGACCCACGCCGCCGGCTGACTGCAAAACGCATCCGAAATATATATATATATATATATATATATATTTATATTTATATAAAAGTAAAAGAAGAAGGGAAGCAGAGACAAACTGGACCCGAAAACCTGAGGGATTAAAAAAAAAAAAGAAGAAGCTGCACGAACAAGAGAACCTCCAGTGAGCGTGATGGGGTTTACCTGGTAGGTATCGAGTGTCAGCTCCGCTCCAGACTCCTCCTCCTCCTCCTCCTCCTCCTCTTCCTCATCATCGTCATCATCGTCGTCTCCACTGATGAGGGCCTCGAACCCGTCCAGCGCCCGGCCCAGTTCCCCGCAGCTGTCCTCCCAGAGGGTCCACTCCTGCAGCAGGTCCAAACATCCACTGTGTGTGTGAGAGCGCACACACACACACACACACACACACACACACACACACACACTACAAACCTGCAGCCTCCTCTGAGACGCCACTTCCTGCTCCAGCGCCTGCTGCTGCAGAGCTTCGGCCCTGATTTCCAGCCGCCGCCGCTCGTCCTCCCGGGGCCCGGGCGGCTCCGGCTCGCGCCCCAACAGAACCTGCGTGAACGCCAGCTGAGAGTCGAGGACCCGCAGAAGCTTCTGCACCAGCCGGGGGCGCGCACACACACACACACACACACACACACACACACACACACACACAGGATCAGTGGCAGGAGAGGACGGGATTATGAGGCGAAAAAAAAATCTCCTTTTTCCATCTAATTGCTGTTTGTGTGAGGCCGACGCACAGTCAGATACCTGGTGTCCGCAGAGAGCGGCTTGAAGTTGGCCGCGGCTGTGAACCTGGCTCGTCCTCCTCCTCCTCCTCTCCTCCTTCATGCGCTCCTCGCCCAGATCCAGGAGGCCGGTTATCCCCCGAAGCAAGGAGCGGGAAGCCTGCCGCAGCTGGGCTCCTTCCCCGGGAAGCTGCGTCAGAAGTGGGCCCGGGGAGCGGCGCTGAGAGGAGCAGGAGGAGCACCGGGTTTAAAGGAGAATAACATTAACTTCACAAACACTGAATCCTGTTTCAGGAGCTGAGCTGAATAATCGCAGTGAAAAAAAAAAACAAAAACCCAAACATAAAATAAAAACGTAAGGTAGAACTCCAGGAAACGGCTGGATCGTTTCTCTGCAGAGTATTTTAGTTTAGATCATTCTTTAATAATAATTAAAATAATTTATAATTATGACACCGACAGTTACCTCCGGACTCGGGAAGCTCTCGCTCGGTCCCAGGTCGAACTCGTCCAGGATGCTGAGCTGGGAGAGCGAGAACAGACGTACTCCATTACTTCCATACGTCGTTTAATCGTGTGTTAAACTCCACGACTTTGTACTGCAGCGTGGTACTAAAGTACTTGTTGTTCAGTCAGTTACTCACCGTTGACCAGGACACGTCCCCGTCCTCCGTCTCTCCGGCGGCTCTGAACGGAGCCACGGGTCTCGCGGGGATCAGCCTCGTGTCTTCGACTGCTGCCGCCGCCGCCTGGGGAGGCTTCGCGTGAGGGCTGGCGTCGGTCGCCTTGGGTCCCGGCGACCCGCGCGGGTCCGGTGCCGGTGCCGGGACGACCGGCGGCTCGGCTGTGGGAGTTTTGGGCCGAGATGAATCTCCATCTTCGGGATCCGGGGTCGTTACTGAGCCGGGTCCCACGTGTTTAGATCCAGATCCGGCAGACGTGGAGCTCGCCTCCACCTCGGAGGAAAACCGATGAGCCAAACTGTCCGCTTCCTGAAGGACGCACGCGATATCAGGAAGTAATAAATAAGCGAAGGATCATTTTCAGAAAGATTTAAAATCCAGAAATGATTTACCGTAACTTCTGACGGCCGCTTCATGTCAGCAGCATCCTCGCCTCTCACGTCTGGAACCCTCAGTGTCTCCTCCGGGTCCTGACGTGTGTGTGTGTGTGTGTGTGTGGGATAAAGATATATGAATGCAAGAGAACACACACACACACACACACACACACACACACACATATCAAAGTGTTCCCCAAGGTGCAGCAGATTTGGAGCAGCTGCATGTGACAGCGTGCAGGAAGAGCCCGGCTTCAGATCGACATGCAAAACCTGCCGCGGGCCTCAAACCCGCAGGAAGAAGAAGAAGAAGAAGAAGAAGAAGAAGAAGAAGCGCGAGAACTCTGTAGAAAAACGAAGGAGGAAAAAGTCCAAGTCGCTCCGTGAGAAAGAGGAGCTGTGACCGTGGTCAGATTTACCTCGGGGATACTGCACGTTAGCGTGTCGGAGGACGAGGAGTGACAACTCCCGGCGTCCTCCTCCTCCTCCTCTTCCTCCCAACGAGACGCTCTGAAAGCTTCCTGCTTCATAAGGGTGGAGGTTGTTCAGCTTCACCGCTCAAAGTGACTCTGCGCTACCAAGGTGACGGCTCGGACGTTCCCCGGCGACGTTCGTTTTAAAACGGCGAAAGTTAGCGATGCCACAAACATTCAAGAGCGAGATTAAAATAAAAATCACTGACCTGCAAAATATTATTACACAAATACACAAAAAAAAAACCTCCCAAAATAACAAACGGCTTTAATTCTAACGTCACGCTACCTGGCCTGAGAGTCTGGAACGCTGCAGCTCTTCAGGAATACCGAAGACTCCGAGCTCCTTCCTGGTTTCCTCCTCCTCCTTCCTCCCCGATCTTGTTCTGCGTCACGGGAAGAGGCGAGAGAATCAGAGAGAGAACTGAGGCCGACGGCGGCCGCGGGGGGGGGGATTAGCGGCGCCGCACCTCCAGCAGCGAGGCCTGGCGCCGGGCGAGCTGCTCCAGCTCCTCCAGCGGCTGCAGGAGGAGCCGGGCTCGGGAGAACACCAGCAGGCTCTCCTCCGCTCCCCGCGGGAGGTGGAGCTCTCCTTTGCACCGCTCCATCTCCTCCAGCGTCCGGCGCATCGACTGCACGTTGGCCAGGATCACCTGCGGGAGAAAAAACAAAACGTCAGCTTGTCGTGCGAGTGGCAAACGTGTCCTCGTAACGGCACAGCCTCACCTGTCGGTTGTGCAGGTGCTCCGTCAGCGTCACGCTGGAGTCGTCCACGGACGCCAAAATCGCTCCGATCTTTGGAACGTTCTTCTCCGTCGTCTTCAGCTCAGCCTCCATCGCCTCCACGGCCTGGAAGAGGAGAGGCGGCTGAGATCCGACCCGCATCGGAGCTCGTTTCTCCACAGATTCGGCCAATCGGATCGCACGGGAATCCAAAAAGGAAGGAAGTGGGCGGAGCCAAATTTAAAACTCCACCAGTTTCATCAGAGGATCTTACCGCAGCCGCCTGCAGCAGCTGCTCCAGCGGCTCCAGGAGGCTGCGCTGCATCTTGCGGATCCGCCGGTCGTTCTGGTCCAGCCCGTCCTCCTGCGCGCCGATGTCGCACACGGCGGAGATGTCGGCCAGCACGGGCCTGAAGTCCTGCAGGGTGTCCCGGATCCGCTCCGAGTCGTCCAGGACCAGCTGCGGTTCGGGGGATTTCAAAATTTTAAAAGGAACGTGAGACAAACAGGAAAAGGGAAAGTTGCGGATCCCGGGTGGGTTTCTCTCCGGACCTGCAGGGAGTTGGCGTGATTCCGGAGGCTTCTGGCTGTGGTGAAGGAGCAGGGAGCGCTGAGCCACGACTGGGCCTCGTCCAACCAGCAGGCGGCGCTGTACAGCACGTCTTCAAACTCCTGCAGACAGCCGGGGATCTGAGGGAGACGTGAAGACGACGTGAGGTTTGAGGCCGCGCGCTGCTGCCGCCGCCAGCACCGCCGCGGCGTTCCCACCTTGCCGAGGAAGGAGGTGCGGTGCTCGGCCATCTGCGCCGCCTTCTGGTAGAGCTGCAGCGGTTCCGTGAGCCGGTCCATGAGGACGTGGACCCGGTCCGGATGCTCCTCGGCCAGATCCTGCACCTCGCTCTCCAGCAGCATCAGGCGGCCGTGCCAGGCGTCCAGCTCGTCCCAGACGCGCTGAAGAGGCGAGGGAGCGGGAGCGCGACAACGTGAACAACGTGTTTCACGCCTCGCGCGCGTTTTTTGCGGTTTCACGCCCGGCACGCACCTTGAGCACTTTCTGAGCCTCGCTGACTTTCGAGCTTTTCTGCTCCAGCAACGCTTTGACTTTGTCGAGGCCGGAGCTCAGCTCCTCCACGCGACCCGCCAGCACCGGCTCCTCCAGCTGCAGAACAAACCTCACACAGTCACAAAAAAAAAAGACGGAGCAGCCGTCACGGCGCCGAGGACGGATTCAGGGCGGTTACCGTCTCCTCCGCTCGCCGCAGGAGCAGCTCCACCTCTTGAATCCGCTCCTCGATGTCGGCGGGAACCTCCTCGTAGCGGCTCCGCGCGTCGTCCACGATGCGCCGCAGCCTGAGCCGCTGGGAGGACAAATCCTCTCTCAGCTCCTGTCACCGTGGAAACGCAAGGAGACCAGGAAGAATCTTAATTAGATTAATTAACTCGATGAGCCGCATGTGGATTTATGGAAACACGACGGGGCCGACCTGCCGTTGGCTCGGACTCGGGCGGGCGTCCAGCGCGTGCAGAGCGGCGGCGGCGCGTTTCTCCACGTCTCCCAGCTCGCCGTGGACCTGCCGCCTCTCCTCCTCCTCCGCCCGGGCCGCGGCCACCACCAGCTGGTTTCTCTCTTTCAAGCTGTCGGGGGGTTCAGGCGACATCCGCTCAGCGTCATCGTCGGCGAGCCGTGGCGTTAAAAACTCAAAGCGCTCACCTCCTCACGTTCTCCTGGATCCGCAGCAGCGTGGTGCCCACGGGCCCGGGGCTGCCGGGCTCCTGGGAGCCGGACAAGCTGAGGGCGTGCTCCAGCCGGTGCTCCAGGGAGGCCAGCGCCTGCTGCTCCTGCTCCAGACCCGCCTGGTGGATCTCGGCGCGGGCGAGGAGCTCCCGGGGTTTCTCCTGGGCGGAGGAGTCGGGCAGCTCGGCCTGCAGGCTGGCCAGCAGGCTGCAGCACCGCTCCATCTGAAAGGAGCACGACTTTCACGACCTTTTCTATTTTTGCCGTGTCGCCGCTTCACGTTACTCACGCTCGTGGTGACGTCCTTCCATTCCTCCCGCCTCTGCTCGGCGTGCGCCATCAGGAGGCCGACGCCGCGCCGCAGCGACACCCACCGCCGCCAGAGGGCGCCCAGCTCCCCGTCCTTCCCGACGCCGCAGCCCTGCATCGGACAGCCGGCCCTCAGCTCCTCGATCTTGGCGGCGAGGCCGCGGAGCTCCGTCATCAGCCGCTTCGAGCGGGGACGAGAGGAAGTTAGAGGGATTGCTCGCAAACGCCCCCGCGCGAAGGCGACGAGCGGCTGAACTGCGCCGAACCAACCTCGGCCGTCTTCTGCTGAGCAACGCATTTGTCGTACGACGTGACTTGCGCGGCGGCGCACTCCGAAAGCCTGGACTCGAACCCGGAGAGACACTGCCGCACGTCCTCGTGGCAGCTCCTGTGGCTCCGCTGTCTCGCCGCACACCTGCAACGAAGTCGTGGCGCAGATGTCATCACATTTTGAAAAAAAAAACACGGAAAAGGCGCTGTGTGGATCCACGACGCACCTCTGCAGGGACTCCAGCCGGAGCTGGGCCTGGGCCTCCAGCACCGCCCTCCCCACCAGCAGCTGGCTGAACACGCCCACGTGGAGCCGCTCGGTCTGCGGGCGGGACAGGCGGGGCTGCCGGGGGAGCAGCTCCCCCAGGTGGAGGACGTGAGCCCGCAGCCCCTCCTCCAGCGCCTCCAGGGCCTCCCGGGTCTGCCGCTGCTCCTCGCCGCAGTCTGGGAACCCGCCGGGAGCCGACAGGAACGTGGCCTCGGCGTTGTGCAGGAAGGCGAGCGCTCCCTGAGCGGCCCACTGGTAATCCTTCAGGGATTCTCGCGCCTGGGATAAACTCTCCTGTTGAACAGGCGATAAGGAATTACTGGGAAGAGGAGCGACACAAAGATTAGAGATTATCCCAGATTATTTAAACGTACCATGTGTGAATGACATTCCCGCATGGCCGCGTCTCTCAGAGAGAACAGCTCCGTGTGGATCTCCAGGTTCGCTTTCTCCTCGCGCGCCAGATCTTCCACCACCCTCATCCCAGACTCCAGGTTTCTCCAGACCACCCAGCACCTCCGCAGCGCGCCGTCGATGGCGCTCTCGTCCGGAGCGACCGGCTCGGCCGCCCGCAGCTCCGCCCCGGCCGCCCGGAAAAGCTCGACCAGGGCGGGGAGTTCGGAGGAGAGGCTCAGCCCCAGCAGGAGCTCGGCCTCTAGGTTTTCGATATCCCGGTTGACGGAGCGCTCCCAGGAGACCAGCGTTTCCGCGGCGCTGCGAATCCGCTGCCTCTCGGCGGCGAGCTGGGACGGGTCCAGCTCCGGGGCGACGGCCTCCAGCTGGTCCCCGGCCTCCTGACACTGCGTCTTCACCAGGGGGAGCTCCACCAGGAGCGTCTGGCAGAGCTTAAACCTCTCCACCACGCTGACCGTTTGGTCTCGGGCGCGCCGGATTTGCTCCCGGGCGGCGTCCCTGGATTCCTCCACCCGCCTCCTCAGGTGCAGGTACCTGTCTTGCTCGACGGCGCCGAGGCTGAGAGACTTGCACCTGTCCTGCAGTTCCCCGATGGCGTCCAGCAGGGCGCTCCTCTCGGCCTCCTGGCAATGCTGAAGCTCCTGCACCTGGCACCGGCTCTCCATCAGCGCGCGCTTGGAGCGCGCCGCCGTCGAGAGGGTCTCCCGCGTCGACGGGAACTTCTGGCGCTCCAGGTCGGCGGAGATTTGCGTCAGGCCGGCCCGCACGGCGGCCAGCTCCTCGTCGGAGGAGGCGCGCTGGTGGATCAGCTCCTCCAGCTCCCAGCTGCTGGCTCTCTCGTGGGCCAGCAGTCCATCCAGCTCCGTCCACAGGCCCGACAGCCGGTTGACGAGGTAGCGGCTCTCCGCCGGGCTCAGCCCCGCCGCCACGTCCTCGCAGGCCTCCGCCGTCGCCTCCACGAGACGCAGCCGGCTCCGGATCTCCTCGGTGGCCGATCTGCGGCTCTCCAGCTCGCCCTCCAGCTTCCCCACGTCCGCCCCGGATAAGTTTTCGACGTGGGCGCGGTCGCCTCTCGCGGCCTGAGTCTCGACCAGCCAGGCGTCCAGGCCGGCGAGCCGGGACAGCAGCTCCTCCCTCTCCCGCAGGTCCGTCTTCATGGCGTCCAGGACGTGGTCCAAGCTGTCGGCGATGGCGTCGTAGAGATCCTCGACGGTCCTCAGCGCCTGGTCGCTCTCCTCCTTTTCCGCGTCTTTAATCTCCTCGACCTGCGCTCGCATCCTGGTCCGCCGGGACAAAATGTCCGTCTGAAACTTCTTCATGTCGACGATCTGAGCGCGAGCCTCCTCGGGGAAGAGAGCCAGCTTCTTCCCGGCCGAGACGTGGTTCTCCGCCTGCTTGGCCCAGACGATCAGGTCCCGCAACTGTTTGTTGATCTTGCCGGCGGAAACGTGGGCGGACGCGTCGAGCTTCCTCTCGGCGGCATCGAGCAGCGACCCCAGCTCCCCGAGGCGACGCCGGACCTCGTCCTTCTCCTTCGGACCCAGAGAGAAGTGGACCAGGGCGTCCGAGCGGGCCAGCAGCTGCAGGTGGAGCTGGCGGTGCAGTTGGAGGTCCGTGCTCAGACACACGACTTCTAAGGCGCTCCTGTCGTCGTCGTCGTTGCTCCGCAGGGCGTCCAGCTTGGCCCCGAGCTCCGCGGCCTCCTCCGCCAGCAGGGCGGACTGGGAGGCGGAGTTGGCGGCGTGGCGCAGCGCCCTCTTCACGCCGCCCTCCAGGAGCCTCCACTCCTCGCGGACGTCTCCGAGCTGGGCGAGGAGCGCGCCCGAGCTCTCGGCGTCGCTCAGGTGGGCGGAGAGCCGGCCGCCGAGGTGCAGCAGCTCCTCCGCCGTGTCCTCCTTCTTCAGCTCCATGGTTCGCAGCAGGGCCCGGAGCTGGTCGGCCTGAGCCGCGCTGCTGCCCAGAGCGTCTCTGTCCAAGAGCACGGCAGACGCACGTCAGCGCACACAACAAGACGACAACAACAACAACAACACAACCGCCGACGACTCACAAGCTCATCTTCTCCTTCTCGGCGGCCACGACCTCCAGGAAGGCTCGGGTCATCTTCATCTGTTTGTGGTAGCGCTTCACCAGGTCCAGCTGCGCCGCCTTCACCTGCACCGTGGCCGAGGCGTCCAGCAGCGCCGCGCTCCGCTGCACGTCCGGGTCGCGCCCCCCGCCGGCGCCGGCGCTCGTCACGGCGGCCGCCTGCTCCTGCACGCAGCGCCGGTAATCCTGCGGCGGGACAGAACCGGCTTTAACCTCCACGTCGACTTCACCCGGCGCCGCCGCCGCCCCACGACGAACGTACCTCCGCCTCCTCCAGCTGTCCGGACATGGCTGCGACGTCGAGCCGCGCCGGCTGGTACCGACACGCCAGAACCCGCTGCACGGTCCGCATCAGTCGGATCTCGGGTTCGCCGGGACACGACCTCACGTACCAGTTTAAATCCACGTGGGGCGTCCGCTGGAACACGACGGCAAAAAGTTGGATTATGTTGAGGTGGGAATATATTCTGGTTTATTTGGCATCACATAAAAAAAAGTCACAAACTGCATTGTGGGTAATTGGACCCCCTCCCCCCAAAAGACCCAGCAGGAAATCACTGGAATATTTCAGCTCCTTCCTGTCAGCGGCATCATGGGAATACACAAACATCCATCAAAACGCCGCCGCTCCTATCTGTGCACTGGTGCGTGCTTCCATAATGAACTCCCCGCCCGGCTGGGACACGAATTATATAACTAAAATCTTAAAGGTTTTAATTTCCAGCTTAATATTATCTGCACAATAATTCAGATTTGCTCCGAGGACAGTGAATAAATAAGATGTTACCTGACAACAACATGTTTGGTGACTAAACAAACCGACAGTCGCTCTAACTCCTCCTTATATTATATATATATATATATTTTTATATTATATATATACACACACATTTAAACCAGACGATACTCACATTACTGATGTTGCTTCTCTCCACCAGGATCTGCACGTCACACAAAACGTCCTGCATGGTGGGTCCCAGTTTGTCGCCCGGCGCCGCCGTCCTGTCCAGCTGCATGTCCTCCAGTGTCTGAGGCTGCACACACACACACACACACACACACACACACACACACACAGACAGGGGTGGTGTCACACTTCACCCCTCCCCCTCCACGTTTGCCCACAGATAATGACGGGGCTTCCTGTGTTGTGGTAAATACGGCCGTGTCGGCGGCGGACCCGGCGAGTCTGTACAGTCAAACGCAAGAATGCGTGGGGAGCGGCGAGTTGGCGTGAGAAAACTGTAAACAAACGTCAGCTGTTCGCAGAGGGACGAGTAACGACAGGTCGTCTACAAAACACCGAAAAACATGTTATTTGTGCGCTGTGGAAACACACACACACACACACACACACACACACACACCTGGTGCATTTAAATGGAACTGAACGCACACGAGTTCACGCCGACAGGAGAGGAAAACAATATGTCACATGACCCACCTGCGTCGGCTCCGGGGAAGCTCCGCCTCCTCCCTCCGCCCGCTCATCCTCACCTGCGGCAGGTGCGCCGGCGTCGCTCGCTAATTCGCGGGCGTCCGATGATTTGACGAGGGGTAAAGGCGACTCCACGTCCAACACGACGGTGAAGACTTTCCTCACATTAACATCGGCACCCGACTCTGCCGACCCGGACGATTCGGGATCGGCGAGCGGCCCAGATTTCGTCTCGGGGAACCCGGGCGCATCCGGAACGCCACCGCGTTCGTTTTCCTGCACGTCCAACACGACGGTAAACGCTTTCTTCTGCGAAGCGGCGTCCTCCCGCGACGGCTCTGGGTTCCGCTGCTTCAAGTTCGAAGCTGAGGTTTCTTTTCCCGCGGCGCACGTGAGCGTGACGTCCGCTCCGTCTTCCCTCGAGGCCTCGGCGGAAGGACGGCGTTCTTCCGAATGGTCGCGGGTTGTCATTTTGTCGTCGTTCCGATCGCCGGCTGGAGGACGGGCGGCCATCGCGTCGCCGGTGAGGCTGAACGCGTCGGATCCCCGTCGTCCCGGGTTTCGAACGCTTCCGAAGCGGTTTCCTCCAGTTCCTTTAACACGTTCGTCCCCGAGCAAATTGGAAGAAACTCCTTTTCTGAGAAGACGCTGCAAAGCGACCGCTGCAGCTGCAGACAGAGACGGAAAGTTTACAGTTTGTCTTTTCAAAACATCCCAAAAAAAAAAAAAGACAGGAAGCCACTTTTTTTTTTTTTTGTTTTCTCGTACCAGGCTGGTCGGCGGCGGCTCGGCCCGTACGACCCGCTTCACCGCGTCGGCTGCGTCTTCTGCGGACTCCCGCTTGTTCTGCAGAGAAACGGACCTGAGGCTGGAGACAGAGAGAACAAACACAATATTTAAACAGGCGGCTTCAGCCCCGCCGAAGGTCAAAGGTCAACCCACGCACACACAGAGCACACGTACCTGTCGAGGTCTTCGGCGACTCCCCTGACGGTCGACAGCACGTCGGCAGGAAGCGACGCTCGACTCTGCGGCGCTCCGCGGCAGCAGGCGTGACTGGAGGCGGACGTCGGGAAACGCGGCGCCGCTCGCGCGCTCGGCCAGGTTTCCCGCAGCCGTCTGCAGGCGGGACAGCTCTCCCTGCTCCGGGTCTTCCCCCACGCTGCCCTCCGGCGCCCTCTTGTGGTTCCGGAGGTCGGCCCGGGCCTCGTCGG
Source organism: Psettodes erumei (assembly GCA_016785225.1). Classification (NCBI taxonomy): domain Eukaryota; kingdom Metazoa; phylum Chordata; class Actinopteri; order Pleuronectiformes; family Psettodidae; genus Psettodes; species Psettodes erumei. Next base: position 342,040 of record JAFBJZ010000628.1, on the reverse strand, counting down.
TGGAGCCGTCTGCGCCCGAGTCGCCCGGCGTCGCCAGCTCCAAGATGTCTTCTTCTGCGTCCGCTACTTCCCGCAGCAGAGCCTGAGAGGCGAATAAAAATAAAACTTTTCATGATTTTTATCTGTGAGAGAAAAGCCGCGGCCCAAGTACAAGTACTACACCTGTACTACACCTGTACTACACCCGTGAATACTGCTGGAAAGAAAAACTTTCACCTCCAGCTCCGCCCTCAGTGATGAGCAGCAGCGGTCCAGCTCGGTCCAGGAGGAATCCTTCCAGACGGCGTCGCCGGTCCGCTCCACCAGCTCCGCCCTCCGCTCCTCCAGGCCGGTGAGGGCGGACCGCAGGGATTCGGACTCGTCTCGCAGCTGCCGGGCCAGGAGGACGGCCCGTCCGCGCTCGGCCGCGCCGGGCCGGGGGAACAGAGCGAGTCGCTGCCGCAGCTCCTCCGCTCCGCGACGGACCTCCTGCCGTCCGGCCAGGTAAGAGGCGGCGAGCTCCGGCTCCGTCTGCAGAACCCTGGAGCGGCAGGAGATGACGGACGCCTCAGACTTTAAGCGGGTCGTGCAGACGAGTCCGCTTCACCCGCGTCCCCTCACCTGTGGTACGGCTCGGCTGATTTCAGGAGCTCCCTCCACTCCTCCTCCGCCTTCTCCACGATTTCCCGTTTGGCCTCGTCTCCGCGGCGTCTTCCAGCAGCTCTCAGCTCCTCCAGACGAGCCTCCGCGTCCGCCGTCGCGCTCGCCACGGCCTGAAATAGATTTTTTAAAAAATCTGTGCCTAACCTGTTCCTCGATTCCCGCGGACAAAGGCTGCGCAACACGACGGAGAGGAGAGGCACGCCTCATTTTGGAACAAGTGGCAACAAATGCAGATGAAAAGCAACAACACGTGGGCGTGGCCGCGCCCTGACTTCTCCCACGGCCGTAAACGCTCCCGTCTACACAACTACGTGACACGAGATCACAGCGTCGGCTGCAGTTAATCCTGTGTAAAATCAACGGCGCCGTGTTCAGATTAGCTGCAGATTACGTTTCAGAGAGTTTTCTTACGCGAGCTCGGTGAAGTTCCCGCTCCAGGGAGCTCTGGGTTCCGGGCGGCGAGTCGACAAGCCGCCGCAGATCTGCGACCCAGGCCCGCGTGGACCTGGACAAAGCCCAGAAGGCGTCCTCGTCGTCCTCGTCCCTGCTCGGACGGCGCCGCTGCACCTCGGCGCCGAGGAAGCTGCGGTATCGCTCCAGCAGCTCGCCGCCTTCCTCCACGGGCGCACACCGGCGGAGGACGCTGCTCCGCAGGGACGACACGAGCTGAGCGAGGAGCTCCGTCCTCACGCTGCGGGAGGAAAGAGAAAAGACGTCCGTCTCGAACGTTAGCGAGGGGACGAAAAAAACGAAGCTTTGCCTCCTTCAGTAAGAAAGAAGAAAAGTTTCAGGCTGAAACTTGTGTGTGACGTGAAAAAACTTGTGCTTCAGACCGTCTCCCTCCAGGCTTTCTAAATATTTCATTTAAGCATCTAACTTCTGCACGATCAGAGAAACAGACCTGAGCTCAAGTTCTTCCTCTTGTAGGAGACAAACATCCTCCTCCTCCTTTCTCTCCTCCTCCCCCTCCCTGTCCTCCTCCTCCTCCTCCTCCTCCTCCTTCTTCTTCGCTGCATCTTCCTCGGCGGCCTTTAGCCATCGCTCCAAACGCTCGTTCTCCCATTGCAGCCTACGACACAAACACTTACGTACAGTACGCACAAAATGATTTCCTCTGAGCCTGTGTGTGTGTGTGTGTGTGTGTGTGTGGGTCACCTGTCCAGATCCTGGATGTTCCTCCGAGTCCGTTCCTCCGTCAGGGAGAAGAGCTCGTGGGAGCGCCGGACTTCCTCCTGCAGCCGAGCCCCGTCCTCAGTCGGACCCCGCGGGACGTCCGGGCCGGCGATGGAGCTCAGGACGCGCAGGTCGTCCAGCAAACTCTCCGCCCGCTCCTCCTGCAGCTGGAGCTGCCGGCACAGATCCTGCAGGCGGAGGATAGTAGTAATAGTACAGTAAACAGTATTTATACACAAAAAAACTTCCAAGAAACATGTGATATGTATTTAACACACCTCAGCAGGATAAAATGGTAAACTGGAAACGTTGTTTTTTTTTTTTTCGTCTTACTTTAAGTTTTGCGAGGACGGCCGCCACATCCGGGCCGGCGAGAGCGAGGAGGGAGTCCTGAATCTCTCGGAAGGAGCCGAGGCACTCGGCCGCCCTGGCGGCGATTTGTCCCTCGGCGGCCACCGTCTGCCTGTAGACGTCCTCGGCCTCGCAGCCGAGCTCCTTCAGCTGCTCGATCTTCTTCCTCATCTGGGTCTGCGCCACCTGGAGCAGAACAGGGGTTAACACGTACACGCAGGTTTAATCATGGTATCGGCTCGTCGTCCTGACACACACACACACACACACACACACACACACACACACCAAGCAGAAACCTAAATGTAAAGCTGCACCTGCAGCTCCAGCGGCGGCTCCGTGCTCTGAAGCAGCGCCTGAATCTCGGCGGCTCTCTCCTGAAAACGCTCCACGCTCTCCTCCTGGGCCGCGATCTCCACCTGGAGACGGGAGACAGGAGGTCACGTGACCGGCCACGGAAAAGCGCCGCAGGACGTTTAGCTTCCCGCAGGAGAGCTCAGAGACGTCTCACCTGCAGCGCTGCGATGTCGTCCTCGGACCGGAAGGACGGCGACTGAGCGAACGCCGTCAGTTTAGCGGAGGTCCAGCTCTCCACCTCGGCTCCCAGCTGCAGGGCGGCGTCCCACAGAGTCAGGACGCGGCGCAGGTTCTCCAGGCGGGAGTCCGTCCTCTCTGAAATCTGCAGGGACAAAAACGAACGGCGGCAGCTCGTCTGAAGATCCATGAACTTTACGCCGGAGAGACGGGAAAAGTCAAGACTCTGCAGAGAAACGACAAAAACTAAAATCGCACGTGACTCACGTCCAGCCACCTGTCCACCAGAGCGTCGGCTTCGCTCTCGAACGGGACGACGGTGCACTCGGGCACGTGGCGTAGGCGAGCGTGAAGCTGCCTGCAGACGCCGCGCACCTCCTCCACGCCGCCGCCGAGGCCGCTCAGCTCCGCCCTGATGTCCCGGACCTGAGGGGGCGCAGACGCACAAAAGCCGTGACGCGCATTCCAGCATCGACGCAAAGACCCGACGGCCTAGAAGGGACACGGGGACGATGTCATGTCCTACCTTGGCGTGTAACCTCTGCAGGTTGTCTTTGCTCACGTAGGACGCCTGCTCGCCGATGGCGCCCTCCGCTCTCTGCAGCGTCCCGCTCAGCTCGCCGCCGACGCTCCGGAACGTCTTCAGCAGCTCGGCGAGGACGCCGCACTGCTCCAGCCTGACGCACGACACGGCACGCGACTCAGCAAAGTTAAGCGAAGCCGTAAGAGTCGGACGGCGGCGTTCGCCTGTCCTTACCGTTCCGTTACCGCTCCGCTCGCCTCCTCCCAGGCGTCCTCCGCCTCGCGGCTTCCCGGCGAGGAGGCGTCCCGTACGCGGCGCAGCTCCGAGGCGAGGCGGCTCCGCAGCTCTGTGAAGACGCGTCTCCTGAGGAGGAGGAGGAGACGGCGGTGAGCGTCACAGCGGGGACGGGTTCACGTGAATGAAAACGGGTCGTTTTGTGGACGTGGACCTTTGCTGCAGAGCAGGCAGGGTGGGCTCCTCCAGCCCCAGGCGCTCCGCCGCTCCCCTTATCTCCCGCAGCGCTCCCAACAAGGCGGCTCTCCTCTGGACCCGCTCCTCCTCCTCCTCCTCCTCCTCCTCCTCCCTCTCCACCTGGCTGCTCCTCTCCTCCTCGGACCTCCGGGTTTCACCCTCTCGCTCTCCATCCGGCCGACTCCTTCCGGACTCCGCCCCACTCGGAGGGGGATGCTCCACGGCGTTCGTCCGACGCACCTCCGCGGGATTCAGCTCATCGCTTCCCTGCATCTGCTCGTCCAATCGACGTGTGAGCTGAGGCCGGAACGTCGAGCCGGACTTCGTGGAGCTGCAGGGAAAGATTTTCCACAAGAGGTTTTTATTCTCCGGCCGAAAAACCAAAGATCTCCATCTTTGTTGATGTTCCTCTGAGCTCAAACTCCAGATCTCGGTTAAAAAGCGTAAACGTACCCAGACCTTTCCGGGACTTCCTGTCCGGAGGGCAGCTCTTCCTGTGTCGGGATGACGGTGCACTCGGCCTCCTGCCTGGTCTCCACGGCGTCGCCCCTGACGACCGCCTGGGAAGACGGGGAGAGTTACACGGTGACGGACCCCGGGGGAAGAAAAGAGGAAAAGGCGGCGCGGGCGAGCCGATCCAATTACTGAGGATTAGCGCCGTGCGGCGGGCCAATCAAAGCGCGGCGTCTCCTTCCAACCAGGAAGAGGAGAGGTGGCGTTAAATGTGATGCGTAGTAAATAGGATTAAGTAAAGTACACGGGATCCAGTTAAGGCTCGTTGACACGTGCGACGCCTGTTTTCCCGCACAACTTGAAACTGTACGGTCATGTGACCTGTACCTGAACTTCAGTTTGGACCTGCTGACTCCCTGTGATGTGCAGCAGACGAGCTCTCAGCAGCCGCTCCGGGGGTCCAGGTGAATCCGGACCCGACCCGAGCCCCCCGGAGCCCCCGGTGTTGGTCCTCTCCTGCTGGGGGCGCCGAGCCCGGGACGTCCAGGCTGGGGCTGCCAGTCGCTCGCGGCGGGGCGCTGCCCCCGAGCTGCGGCCCCCTGCCGAGTTGAGCGGCGGGGAGGTCGGGGTCAGAGGGTCAGAACCAGAAACGACAGCCGTCTTCGTTAAAGATTAGCAGACGCCGGGGATTACGGCGGCCATTGTTACGAGATAAACGAGCCGTCTGCTCCCATTAAACAACGAGAAGTTGAGGATTTAATTTAAAGATCAGCTCAAACGTTGGTTTTACCTCAAATCCACAAACTTTGAGTAAAAAACCCTGAGATTGATGAATCTGAATCAGACCATCACGTGTTCTTACCCGTGCGGCGGGAGCCCCACGTCGCTGGGCCGCATTTCCCGCGCCGGCTCCTCCAGCCGCTCTGTTGCCGGGCGGGACGAGTCGCTCCTCGGCGTCAGCGTCTCACACAGACGTCTGAGCGATTCCACCTGCTCCTCCGTGGACCGGTCCGGCCCGGCGCTGACCTGCGGAGCGGCACGTGACTCGGGTCAAGCGTGTGACACGTGGCGTGGCCGCGGCGCTGAAGGCGTGTTACGGGGTTACGCGGGTACCTGCTGCCGGCCGAGGTCAGTGCGGTCAGTAGCTTCACGCAGAGCGTTAGTGCGCGTTCGCACGGCGGGCGACGACTGCGTCCCTTCTCTGATCTGAGACAGCAAGGCGGGAAGGAAGGCGGCCATGTCTCCGCGTACGTCCTGAGCGCCGCACAAACGGGCGACAAACGATGTGAGTTTGTTAAATACTGGATTAATCTGCGGCAACACAAACAAGAGTTAAAAACTCCAGTCGGGTACGGGACGGTTACGGTGACGTTGCATCCCGTGCAAAATGTTTGTATCCTCGTTAGAAATTCAACAATTTAATGCAAATTACACCCAAAGGAGGTGTGTGTGTGTGTGTGTGTGTGTGTGTGTGTGTGGGGGGGGTCTTTTACCTCCCACTGCTTCCTGACTGAGTCGGAGAGGAGCGTCAGGTCCTGGAGTTGGGGCCCGGAGCAAAAGGCCCCGAAACCCTCTGCCGCCGCCAGGAACTCGTCCAGGACGGCGGGCTGCAGCATCTTTAAAGCTCGCTGCGCACACAGAGACACACACAGGCTGGACGAAAGCGCACAACAGCAACAAAAGCCCAAACACGCTGCAGACCTGTGACCTGATTCTGTGTGTGCGGTTAAAGAGCGACGCTGGCGTGAAGCTGGCGTAAAAAGTCCCGCGCTCATCGACGAGTGCGCGTGACGAAGACGTCGATCGGCGTTTCGGACTCTACCTGCTTCTTCTTGGCTTGTGAGGGCGAAATCTCTTTTCCGCCAAACAAACCGATGGCGTGCCGGATGCGTCCCTGCAGGTTGACCCGGGCCTTCTCCAGCCGGCTCCTCGCCATCGACCGGGCTTTCGAACGCACCTCGCTGGGGTCCACGAGCGGCGGGCGCGGAGACGGAGCCGGGCCTTTCCGAGACGTCGGCCCGACGGCAGTTTGGTCGCTTTGACTCGGACTCGATGGCTGAACTCGTGTCGCACTTGGAGCAGCGTGAGAACGAGGCGGCGGCTGGTGCACAGCAGCAGTTACTTCGACCCGTGTGTTAATTTGAGAGCAGCCCTGCAGGTCTGCTGTCCTCTGTTGGGGCGGAGGAGGAGGCGGAGGTGGATTTGGGTCCCGGGTTTTCAGTTGAACATTCTCCGGCTTGTCTACGTGTTTGGTTCTGGCCACGACGACCAACCCGGTCTCTGGGGGTCCAAACTTTCCAAGAACCTCCTGAAAGAAAAAAGAAAGTTAAACAAATCTCGTGAACACGAGGAGCCGTACAGTCACTGAGCTCACCTGGCAGCGGGAGACCGACTCCGAAATCCTGTCCCGCATCGCAGAGGTGCTGAGGTGCTGCAGGGGGGAAGTCCTCCGCACCCCGGAGACCAGGTCCTGCAGATCCTGTCCCTCAGCTACGACCTGGTTCCGCAGCTGAAAGCCTCGCGACGCCTGGAGAGGACGATGAAGCCTTTAACTGGCCGCTCACGCCTCGCTTACGTCTGATCAGAAGGAGAGCAAAGTTCTGGTTGGCTGACCTCGGCCCGGTGCCGGTGACGCTCCAGGGCGTCCGCGCTCCAGCGGTCCAGCTCGGCCAGGCGGCCCTCGAGCCGGGACGCGGCCCGCTGCAGCTCCCCGCACGTCCCGTCTGCGCGGGCCAGCGTCTGTCAAACAGCAGTTAGGACTGAACGTCTAAACAAAGTCTTCCGTTAAAAACGAGGTTTCTCCTGGAGATCACCTGTGGGAGAGTCTGCAGGACGTCCTCCAGGTGGCTCATCTGAAACTCTGGGGACGGCCTGAGAGATGACACGTCCACTTCTGCCATCTTCTTACCCAGCACCTGATAAAAAGAAAACAGAAGGAGAAGTTAAAGAGAGAGAGACACGTTTTTACACGTCTTCTCTTATAGTTTAATCCTCCATCTGCCGACCTGCAGCTTCTGCCTCACAGCCTTCAGCGGAGCAGAGGCCACGTCCAGCGGTTGTCTCAGCAGCTGGCTGACTTCCTGGGTCAGCGAACGCACCGTCCGAAGAGACGGGGGTCGGACGCCGTGCTCCGGCGACGCCTCCTGAGAAAGACACGCCCCCTGCGTTGACGTCTGCGTGCTCTGCCCGTCTCCCCAGTTTCACGTTAAAACTGTGAACATTTAAAACTCACAAACGTCGTCCTCTTGGCGAGCGCGGCCCACTGCACGTTGACCCCGCTGAGCTGCCGGGCCAGAGCGCGGCCGGTCGAGCCGTCGGCGACTTCGATCAGCAGGTTCCCCGCCTCGTTGAGCTTGGCGTGGCGTGACGCCCACTCGCTCGCGTCCTGCAGCAAAAAAAAAAAAAAAAAATTAAAGGTTTGTCTTTTCAACCTACGCTTGACCTGGCGGCGAGCGTTCACCTGCGTCCCCGCTGTCTGCACGAGCCACGTCTGCAGGGAGGACAGGAGCTCGTCGTACGTCTCCCAGGCGGACGCCGCCCTCTCCATCGCCCGTCTGGCGGCGGTCGCATCTCGCACCACGAGCTGGGCCTCCCTCTCCGCTTTGCCCGCCTGACGACGAACGAGCTGGGACTCTTCGCCTGGGGGAGGGGAGGGAGTCGAGTCGTCTACGTGTGAAGCTCGGAGACCGCGCTCGTCGCAGACGCGCGTTCGGCTCGTACCTAGCGCCGGCTCTCCGGCGTAAGCGCTCGCCTTCTCCCTCAGGTTCTGGAGAGCGTCCGACAGAATCAGAAGCAGGCCCCGGCGCTCCACCGTCTCCTGGACGCCGAACCGACACGAGAAGATCGATGAGATTAAAATCCACCGTGAGCATTTCTCGACTCCGGCCGACTCTCACACTCACATGCCAGTCCTGCAGCAGGACACGCACGGCCTCCCTGGATCTGTACGGAGCCGTCCAGCTCTGGATCTTCGCTCCGAGTCGCTTCAGGAGGTCCAGCGCAGTGTGACGATATTCCCGGTATTCCAGCTCGATGCCGTGATATTTGGCCGTGACCCTGACGTGGGTTACGCTGGTCACAAGTAAAGAGAAAGTAGTTATGGTCACAAAAGAAGCTGCTGTGGGTTGTTCTGTCGCGACTGATTTCCTGACTTTTATGTACCGTCTTTTTATCTCATCGAGCTTTTCCAGGGGCACGAGCTCGTTCCCCGAGTCGTCCGTGTTGTGGAAGTCGTGGAGGTTTCGTACGTGGTGGCTCATCTCCTTCACGACAGCCTGAAGGAAACCGGCAAACACCGTTACACGCACGGAAAGATCAAAGTTAATCCAGGAAAGGTGAAACAGAAGTAACCTTTAGGGCGTCTTGTTGAGCTCTTGCTTCTTTGGCGGCGTCTGCGTGACCTTTCACCCCCCCTCCCTCTTCTGTTAGCGCCGCCTCCGCCCGCTGCAGCCACGCCGCCGCCGAGTCCAGAGGAGGAGGAAGAAGACTCAGGTCCAGGTCGGCGTCGCATCTCTGCAGCTGAACAACGAGACGTGCACATAAAGACGCGGGCGAGGCGCGAGCGGTCCCTCCTTATCGTCCACAGCCGGCTCCCTCACCTCCTCCTCCAGACGCTCCCACGCCGCCCTCAGGGACCGCTGCTCCTCACTCAACTCAGGGCGGCGTCCCACGGCGGCGAGGAGCGCCAGCACGGGTCTCCTCTGCTCGGCGAAGGAGGCGGCGACGCTCTGGAACACCTGGTGGACCGAACACAACTCTCACGACAACAACACGCGCCAATTTGTGCGCTCCGGCCTCGGGTTCTTTGCCTCACCTGATATTTGTCGGCGTAGCTGGAGCTCTCCGCAGAGGTCCACGCCTCCGACAGCTCCCGAAGAGCCCGCTGCAGCCAGCACGTCGCCTCCTGGGCCCGCTCGCTCGCCGACACCTGCGTTTCCCCCAATCGAAACCGCCAAGTGATGCAGGAGTCAGAGATCAGACAAGTCGCCAACGGGAGCAGCCAGGCAGCTTTCATCGATCACACGCAGCTAAATATCTGAGAAACGTCCTCGCTCGGCGTGTAGCTACCTGGCGCGATGGCGAGAGAGCAGGCGAGCTCACGGGAGAGAAGCAGGACGGCTGATCCGGAGGAAACAGCTACACCACCAGAAGAGAGCATGAAAAAAAGAGTCGGGAGGAGGGGGTCCAGTTTCATGCAGGGGATTGTGGGTTGAAGACTCAGAGACCCCACATGCAGTAAGGAAAGGAATCCAGAAATAAACGTGATTGGTGTGAATGTGGTCACACACCTGCAGGTGGTCGTCCGGTGCCGGCACGTCACTGGAGTACTGCAGAAACTGGGCCACATACGTCATGATGGACTTCTCATCCGGGTCGTCCACGTCCACATCTGGGGTTAAAAAAAAAAAAAAAAAAGAAGAAGAAGCAGCAGCTTGTCAGCGTGACACAAACTCCTGAGAAGTCCTGACGTTAGGTCTAAAGAACCCTGGTCCCGACCCTGTGGATCCAGCAGGCGGGGGATGTGCAGCTCCCGCTCGGCCAGGTGGAAACGCTTCCTCCAGGTTCTCCCGGTTGCTTCTGGACCGGACCTGCGACAGGTCGACCAGCTGCGGCCTGAGGGAGCACAGGACGGCCAGGAACGCCTCGCCGCTCCGCCAGCTCGACTCGAAGTCCGTCACGCGCACCGAGCTCCCGACCCTGGACGCGGAGCCACAGATTATTATCATAAAGTCTGTTTATTCAGATTAAACGTGTAGGAGCTCACCTCTGGCACTGGTCCCTGATCCACATCAGCAGGACCTTCTTGGCCGACACTCTGAAGCGTCTGTGGAGGGGAGAGGTCCGGCCCGCGGGCGCCGGACCGGCCGGGACGGGACCGCCGGACCACGAGCCCAGGCTGGTCAGGGAGTCGAGGGAGGAATGACGGGAGCTGAAGGAGAGGGAGCCGGCCAGCTCCTCGATCTGAGGCAGGGAGGAGGAGTGGGAAAAGACGAGGTGAGGCGGCGTGCGTTTCCCAGCAGCAGCAGCGGTTACACGGCGACTCTGCAGTATCTGCTCACGTGACAGTGGAGAATGATGGTCCACACGAGGCCCAGCACGATGGACGGCCGTCCGTCCACGATGTCCGAGATGTTTACGTTCACCAGCTTGATCTGCACCAACGCACGTGAGCCAAACAATGCAACACGCCGCAGGTATCCATCGGTCTGATCATTCTACAAGCAAACACTTACAGATTTCTTCTTCAGGAAGTCGAGCGCCGTCTGATGTCGGCCCTCTGCTGGAAAAACCCGCCGCCCCTCTGTCTTTTCTGCGGGGACGCGTCACAACGTCAGCTTCGATTTTTTTTTTTTTTTTTTCCAGTAGGTTCTTGTCGTGGCTTTTTAACTCACCATGGGCTCACCGCTCATCACCTCCAGCAGGTCCAGCAGCCGCGAGCCGTCTCTGAGGTCAGAAAACAGGTCGGACACGGACGAGGGGGGGCGCCTCTGCCACCATATAAATGTTTTGTTTTTTTTTATTTGCGTTAAAACAGAAGAGCAACAACAAGCAATCAATCATTCAGGACATAAATAATCCCAGGCTGTGGTGTCATATGAGGACGGAAAGTTGCTGCATCATTTTACACGAAACAGGAAGTTGTCTCACAACGTGCCCGGGTCAACAGCTGATTGATAAATAATATTAATAATAAAAAAGATTCCTGGGAAATGTGACCGACACGACACTTGGCGTGGAGAGCGCGGTCATACGGACCCTGAGGTTATCAAGCGGTGGTCGGGTTCGGATTGCAGCGCTATTTATACCCTGGACCGGGGTATGAGGGTTGAGTCAGCGCGTTACCGCAAAACCGCAGCGTGACGTCACGGCGCTTTGACTCGTCCAAATGTGACGACACGGAGCGCTAACATGAAAAAAAAAATAATAATCTGCCGCATTTTGAGACGCATCTTTGATTATGTTTTTTTTTACACATTCAAGGTTTCGACACAAACTTTTTGGTAAACGCTAAATAAATAGGAATAAGACGCCAGCAGGTGAACTTTAACCTTTAGACGTCATGGTTGCTATGCTAACATACCTTAGCCAGTTGAGCATTTATCCAGTTGGTGAAAGTTCTCTTCTGAATCTGCTCGTGCTCCACTGTTGGGGACACAAGAGAGAAACCATTATCACCTGTCCGGCTGCAGGTGTACACGGTAAGGAATCAATGAATGGCGTCTCTGTGTCTTTCAAACAGCTGTGAGGATTAAACATCTGTTAATCCATGTCTCAAACTCGACCTGTGTGCGCAACACACGGCTGGAAAGTCCATAATAATCCAGAGACGGAAACCCGAGCTGCGGCACGGTCAGATTAAATCCACTCACCGACGTCGTGACTCGTCATTCTCGCAACCGGCGGTCAACGCGAGCGCGTGCGAAAACTAACGACACAACGTGAGACTCTGCCCCCCCCCGTGTCCCGCTGGATAAACCCGCTGAGAGACGCTTCCTCTTCCAGCTGAGGTCCGAGGCTGGGATCCGCCGCCGGGACGGTTTCCAAGACCGCGACAGACATAGATACTGAGTCTCACACACACACACACACACACACACACACACACACACACACACACACACACACACACACACAGCAAATATACACTCACAGCCGTGTTGAACTCACACACACACACTGTGCCATTTCACCTACAACGTCGTCAAGAAATTACTTTTACTTGCAACTGATTTGCACTTTCACAAAACGTTTTCTGGGTTTGTGCTGCCTTTAAGTATTAAACTACACAAACATTTCCACGATCACAAACATAAACCGTAAAAAAAAAAAAAAATGGCCGTCGCTTCCGGGTCTGAAAAATGACGCCAATGCGGAAGTGCGATAAACCTGTATTCTGTTGAATGACCGTAAGGGGGCGACTCGAGTGGTTGGTTGAGCCGACTTCTCACTGTATTTATGACTTAAGTCAACATTTTCATACAGAGTTTACGGTCTCAGTCGCTCGTTTCGCTGTTCGTCGTCCGAATATGGTAACTTCCGGTTCCACGAATCCAAGATGGCTGCAGCCGAATCGCCAACGGCCGGTTCACGAGCCGACGGCTGGCAGAAAGCGGAAGTCCACGTTTAGACTGTGTTCTCTCTCCTTTCTGACCCGCGGACTCGGGACCGGGGGGGTCACGGGTCTGACTGTTTGTTTAAGAGCCTGCCGAACCGGGTCACTCGTGACCACGTGACTCCGCCCGGCTCAGCTGACGTAGGTGCCGTGAGATTCTGCACGGTGCGTGTGAGGCGGCGTTAACGCAACCAGATGATTTAATGCACGAGCACGATTTTTTATTTCTATCGATATTAATCTCAAATCAACGTCTGAATTATTTTTATTCTCATACTCAGGTGCCCCCCCCCCCAAAAAAAAACACAATTATAAATCATTTATTCCCCGATCAATAAATGCGGCGACTCCCACAGTGACTGTAGCTATCATTATGCATTTATAATACAGCGGTAATTATGCCGTGTGCAATAACAAGAGCAACTCGTCTCATGATCAGACTCACGGGAAGATTACTTGTGTAATTAAAGACCAGTTCAACCACAAAAAATGTTCATAAATCGTGGCCTGTAGCAAACGCCCTTAAACTGCCGCTTAAAAAAACAGCGACACTGATATTAGCATGAGCTGATGTGAAACTGTAATGAAAAGAAGTAAATATACAAAAAAAAATATATTAATGCTCGCACTTCTAAAGATGTGGTTTTATTTCTGTGCGTCTGAGTTAATCCTTAATGAAGAAGGAAAATCCTCTTCAGTAACATATGGGATCTGGTCATGCAGGTCCTACAGCTTTATAAATATCTGCTACACACACACACACACACACACACACACACACACACACACACACACATCACTAACAAAATAAATCTGACTACTCTGAGTCAGCGCTGTGTACAGTACAGATCAATTAACTTCTGTTAATATCCAAACACAAACAGGATTCAGATTTGCTGATTTCATACAACACAACTTGACTTCCTTTAACCTGTTTGTGTCACTTTTTTCATTTTTAAAGCCGCTTATGAATTCATGCACACGTCTAACAACCTCCATGACATATCTCCTTATCTCTGCCCTAAACGTTTCCCCTAAATATAATCAGTATTTTGATGAGTATCCCACATAGTGACTCCCTGCCAGCTGCTCGTGTCATGACATCTACAAAAACACACAGGAATAGACTGACCTTGGAGGAGCACGTGGACGTTGTGGATGTCCAATGGAACGCCTCCATCGTCTCCGTCCTCACCACCTGAAGCCATGCAGACCCCGGGACGGTGCAGGAGACACGGCTCAGCGACTCGTCAACGGCAACGCGCTGGAAACAAAAGTGAGCGCTGCGGCGCCGGAGAGTTTTCCAAAGAGATTAACGTTGGCTGCCTGCACTGCCTGATTAGTCACGTCAAGAACACGCCCGTGCACCCCCCTCCTATTACACACACACACACACACAGACACACACAGATGCAAGTACGCACATGCAACAACAGTCAAAGAAAGAGCTGGAGGAGCGGGAGTGGTTGTGCTGTGTGGACAGAGCCTGCGGTGGGCTGCCACAGTGTGCGTTTACAAAGACAGGTGGCCGGGTCAGATCCACATACCTGTAGCGGGGCTGCAGTCACCGTGCACATTACAACAACGAAACAAGGTGCACGTTGCCTATCAGAGCGCGAGGACAAAGTAAACAAAAAAAACCAAAAACATGGAAGGTCCCACCCATGCTCGCTGCCGGGTCCTAATCTCTCCTGCCGGATCTCATACAAACGTCATCATCGTATCCCGACGAATCCCGGAGTCGACGACCTCGGATTCTAACCTTGGTTGTAAAAGCAGAACTTGTTACGGCTCCTTGTATCCTGTCGAAGTAAAGTCACAGGAACAAGGACACTGAAAGAGTGTGCAGGACTTAATAAAATATTCACTTCTGCTTTTACTTTTCACATTAGGTTTCATATTGAGTCACTGCAATTCATCAAACCTGAAAAAGATTCTCCTCCTGAAACCTCTCTTCACTCCGTGTTATTTCTTTGTCTCACGTGAGGAGAAAGCGGGTGCGTGAACAGCGTTACACAATGTTTGTTACCCTTGGGTGCAGAGCCAGTGTTTTTATTTGTTGTCTCTCTATGGTGAGCAGACGTAACCTGTGTGTGTCCCTCACCTCACACTCTGCCATGGCACTGGCTGTGTAACACACTGTAGCTCAGGGTTACGTGCATGGAGTGTGATCAAAGTGAAAAATGACCCATAAAGGTCATCATGGTGCATTGTCCGCTGACTTCTTTTTATGTAAAAGTGCCAAACAGGAAACTGGTGTCAGCTTTAATAGCACAAATAAGTGATGAGTGTGTCCTAGAAGTCTAACTCCCCCTCACATGTCACTTTGAGTCCGCACATTTTGACCTATAAAGGGTTGAGTGTGTCAGTAAACCAGCGGTCACTCAGTTATTATTATTTATTATTAAATGTTATCATTTACCTCTCTGCCCAGTATCTAAAACACCCAATATGTGGAATGTGCAAAATAAGTTTCGTACTCAGGATTCTTTTTTTCCCCATTGTTGACAATTCATGCAAATAAGCAACACAATCTATCGACTGTATTGATTATATTTCTGTCGATCGATTCTGTGTCTGGACTTGTGATGATCGCTCTCTTTCGGTTTTCACATGATTCATTCATTCATTCAACAATAAAAGGAGAAAGAGAGAGAGAAAGGGTAATTCCTGAGTTAACGTGTACCTCCATCAGGTGGCGCTGCGCACCAACCACGCGCATGACGCAGTAAACATCCGACAGCAGAAGAAGCTTCTCTCCCCCCCCACGACTTTGACGTCTATCAGCTCCGGCCGTCTTGACCTTCCCACTGCGGTGTGACCAACTGAAATGTAAGAGAACGTTTATTTAGCAGGACGACTTCCATAACAGAAGTTTTCCTCGGGAACACGATCTTAAACTGAAGCTACTTTCTCCGCTCCACCGCGCTTCCTTTTTTTTTTTGCGGTTGTACTCTGCTAGGTAGCTTAGCTTCTTGCTAACGCTAGTTAGCGTCCCCCCTCGGTTCTGCAGCGTGGATGCTAACACGCTAGTCCGCGGCGAGTCGGTGATTTACGCTGTTTGCTATAACGAATATCAACTATGTCAACTATATGTTTGCAAGAAGATGTTGTCCTCCTCCTCCTCCTCCTTTGCACACGTCAGATGCTAACGCTGCTAGCACAGCTAGAGGCGAGGTTGTGGTGTTAGCAGTGGCGCTAGCTTTAGCCGACAGGGTTATCGCTACCTTCCGTTAAGGTGAGTTAGCGGACCGATCAATTAGACGGCGTCGCTCGGTCCGACGACAGTCGCAGGCAGGTGAACGGTGTCCTGTGTTCTGCCCGTTATGTCCCAGCTGGACGGAGTCATTAGACTCGGCCTGACCCAGCTGAGGGTCAAGCTATCATCCTCCCGAGTCATTTATGTGCAGCAATAACATGGTAGAACATGAAGCTGCTAAAGCTAAAGTCAACTTAGTCGATGCATCACAGCTAAAATATGAATTCTGTGAATAAGTGAAACCCGTTCAACATAAAGTTCTTATTCCGATATGCGGGAAATGGGGAAAAAAAAACTGTAGTTAGCCACAAACTCCTTGGGGGGTGAAAAAAGGACACACACCTGTGCCATGATGAACGTCAGGTGGAAAAAAACAGGGGGAGGTCAGGGGAGGAGACCCCGTATGTTCAGGGGGGACGTGCAGGTACAGAGGTTCCACACAGGAGAAGGCAAAATTCATCAGGTTAAAATACTTCAAATTAAAACTGTTGACAAATATTATGTCTGAACCCTACAAATATATATATATTTTTTAACCACTGTTACATAAGTTAATATCTAAAGAAAGCCGGTTCTGTCAGGAGCAACGCATGAGAAAAGTGGCAGCGTGTTGAATGAAGAGAATCCCAGGCACCGTTAATCCAGATTACAGGAGCAGTGTTTCTGACAGGTGCTTTCCTCCCACAGATGGCTGGGCGTGCGTTTGCAAACTGGTGGTCCAAGGTGAGACCTTACTACACACAGGCGTACCAGGAGATGTGGGTGGGCCTCGGCATCATGACGTACCTGTACTACAAAATCTCCTACGGGGGTAAGACGAAGACTTTCTCGTTTCTGCGCCACGTTGAAAACGCAGCGTATAAGATTAAAAGTTTGGGCGTGTGAAATCGAAGTCGATGTCGTCGTCCTGCATCCTTAAATGCTTTAAGGCTAAAAAGCCTTAAATGCTAAGGAGTGATGTGACTAATACAATGTTTTTTTTCCCTTCCAGGCAAGAAAGCTGTGAAGGACAGTGAGTAGCCCGAACTTTTTTTTTTAACTACCTCACCCCGTGATCTCAACTTTAAAAGAAAAACATTTCTCTCATTGTCTTTACTGTTTGCGTGGAGTTAGAATTGACCCTCGATTCATGGACGAGTTGAAGAGAAACAAACGTTATTCGTAGAAGCTGCTGCTCCGTGTTTGTCTAAGTAGGTCATCGAAATTGAAAAGAAAGACGTGTGCATTTCAAACCCGGGCGTTTTAAAGTGGTCGGGTGAGTCGTTACCGTCCACCTCCTCCCACACTGGAGGAGTCTTGTTGGGGAGAATCATGGCCCGACAATGTGCAGTTACACATGTTCTCCTCCAGAGGGCAGTGAGAGAGGGCGGCGGTGGTCCAGGTGATTTGTGGAGCTGTTGTCAGAGTCAGTCTGTGTCATTTAACTTTGTTTTGTTTTTTTTTTCCTTGTCCTCTCTTCCTGCAGAGCCCGCCCACTGAGGTGTCCGTCCACGCTGCCCAACCCCTCGTCCCGCTGTGAAATAACGCCCCGGTCGCTCGTCCAGCTCCATCTTTTTTTCAACTT
Organism: Psettodes erumei; assembly: GCA_016785225.1. Classification (NCBI taxonomy): domain Eukaryota; kingdom Metazoa; phylum Chordata; class Actinopteri; order Pleuronectiformes; family Psettodidae; genus Psettodes; species Psettodes erumei. The sequence continues at coordinate 324,957 of JAFBJZ010000628.1, read as the reverse complement.
TTAGTTAATATGGAACAAATAAAGTTGTTATCCAAAGCCTCGGTCAATTCACCGACATTCCCTGAGTGGTTTTGTGTCACGACGGCCCCGCGGTAACGTTACATGAGTTTGTAGACGCAGCATTAGTCCTCATTTTTTTAATAAGAGCTTGTGTTGATCAATCCTTTGCACTGACGCATCAGATTTCCCTGATTTTTACATTTTAAACTACAGGGAAGGAAGCGCAGCTTCCACAGTTTGCATATGTTTCAGGAAGTGAGATTGGAGTCGGGTATTAAAACTCTTGGGTTCGGTTCTGGTCGTGCGGACCTTTGGACAACTGTTTCCTTTCCCGTCCGGCTGCGAGGGTGAAAACTGGAAATGAGTGAGGCATTAATGGGCGACGAATCACGGCCCGGGTTTACATTTTAACCGGTTGGACGGGCTGTATCTGGTGCCGCGTGGCGTCGGCGCGCAGGTCCGTTCAAAGAGGCCGGACGTGGCTCATTCGATTCCAGCGTTTGTGATTGGACGAGCCCGCTTGATAGCCGGTGACCCGCGTGGGCGGATGTTTTGAAAGGGGGGGGGGGCTTCGGTGAGATCCTTCTGTGGCGGCTGCACGAAAGGGCCGCAGCATCGCGGCCGGGGCGAAGATCGACGGCAAACGAATCTGTTTCCTTTTACGGTTTTGGTTCGTTGAGTCCTGCACGGGGGGGGGCGAGTTTCACGCCTGGCGAGGAAACGGATAAACCGCCTCCAGCTCGACAAACGGGACCGTCGACGCCACGTGTGGAGGTGGAAATGAGATAATGACATTTCCACTTATTATTAAATAATTATAATCTTCTATCTTTTGTCTCTTCACGCTCATTTTACATCTTTGAACTTTCAAACGTGAGATATTAACACTCACCTCATACAGAGGCTGTGGCCCCCGGGGCCCCCCCCCCTTCCTCCAGCTCTCGTTTTTGCTTCCTACGCACCTGCTCGGATGAACCCGGACAGAAAGCGGTGTAATAATTAATGGGAAAAACACGAGGACACAAAAACAGGATCTGATGAGAAACACATGAGGGGCGGTGGATTATTATTATTATTTTTTTTAATGACCTATAAAACCAAAGTTTTGCGGCGCTGTTCGGTTCACGTGCACGTGTGGGGGTGGTGGATCAACTGAATGACACGGGGGGGCTCGCGCTCCCTCCCACGGCTCGCGCGCACGGACTGTGACTGCGCTCCCTCCTCTCCCTACGTTCAAACATGGCGAAACTCTTTGCCATCATACCGCCACCCTTCTCCTCCTCCTCCTCCACCGCCACTTCACCGTCACCACCATCATCTTCATCATCATCATCTTCACTGTCATCACCACCGCCGTTATCTCCGGTACCGTGATGACCCGGGAGGATGGAGAAGTTGTCGGCGAGCCTGTCGGAGATCACTTGGAGCCCGTTGGCGCTGCCGCTGGACGCGGTGGTCAGCAAGTTCCGTCTGCCCACCCTGGTCCGCCTGGCCCACGGTAAGACACGGCCTCCACCTGGTGGAGGGGTGGGGGTCGACCCCCCACCACCATCACCACCACCACCACCACCACCGCGAAACTTTTCGGGGCTGTTGTGTTGCGCTTTTCGACAGCTGTTAACTGACGCACGAGGAGCGCCACCGCGATGATGTCACGACAAATGCGGTTAAACTTCAAAGTGTGAGTTCAGCCTCGTGTCGAGTTTTCTACCGAGCGCGTGTCCGTGACGACGCGGCGGGAACAAGTGTGGCGATTTACCGAGAAATCTGTGCAGGGGGTTTTAATAACGTCAAGCTGGACACGAGGGATGGGAATCTGCTTCCGGTTAATGTAATTCTGTGACGGGAAAACTCTGGAGTTAACGTGTTGAAAATGCTGAAATGAATCTAACCGACCCACTAACAGCAGAGCTGGAACAGTTCAGCTGATTGATAGATGATTGATAGTTGATTGATAGATGATTGGTTTTGGCTTTTCTTCAGTTGGTTGGCCCAAACAAGACACGTGCAGACGCCACTTTTTACTATTGGGAATTGTAACTGGCATCTTCAACTTTAAAAAAAAAAATTCGATTGAGTAAATCATCAGTTGATTAATCAGAAGAATAATAGATAATACTCTAACAGGTTATTAATTTATTTGTAAACTGATTTATAAAGTGCTCGTGTCTTTTAAAGGGAAGCTTAACTTTCATGAAGTCTGACAGCGTCTTAATAACCGACTTTGACTACGTGTTAATGTTGATTCTAGTAAACTCCTCATAGTACTATTATGTTTATGGACCTATGGGGAACACATCTGTATTTTTGTACGACTACTGTTACCCTCAGTACTTCGCTAGTTGAAGAATATTGACTCAGTTTCAGTAACTGCCCCGCGGTGCTCTTATTTTGAAACCCTAACTTCCGCTCTGACTGTGGTTAAACGTGGCCACCTTGACGCGGCTGCAGCTTTCGCTCGCTTCACAGTTTCACGCTAAACCTGCTGACTCTCATGAGAGAGTCACTATTTTACGCGCGCGCGCGTGTGTGTGTGTGTGCGTGTGTGTGTGTGTGTGTGTGTGTGTGTGTTCTCTGCGTTACGTTGCCATGCCAACGAACCGAACCAGATACGGGGGGTGCCTTCGCTTCGGGACCGGGCGACGGGCGCCGCGGCCAAAGTTGTTCCAGTTGAGCGAGAAGCCCGGAAAACCACAAAGTGTCTGTTGTGCTGCTGAAGTGGCGCTCGGCCCCTTTCATATGTAAATGATGTAATCTGTCGGTGAACGTGGGGAATACTAACGAGGAGGAGGAGGAGGAGGAGGAGGAAGAAACCTCCTCCAACTTTCCCTCGGTGGACGAAGGCGCGCGCCCGAAAATTACGCAGCTTATTTATTTATTTTTGCGTCGGAGCGCGTGTGCGTTGTGCAGGGGGGGGGGGGCACCCATGGGTGTTATGACCGGATGGCGGTTAGTTATTTACAATGAAGTCACCCCCCCACCCCCCCAGTCAATGTCATCATTAACAACAACAACAACAACAGTGTCTGTTGGGGGGGGGTCAGTGTGATGTGGGTGTGATGTCATGATTGCAAAGTAAATTAGTGTATCAGTACAAAGTACACTTGTGGCTCAGTGTGTGTGTGTGTGTGTGTGTAGGGGGGGGGTCACACAACTTGGTAACACAACTTTGTCACACGGCGTTGGCGGCCAGCGCGTGTGAACAAGTCAAGTCCTCTGACGGTAATTATCGTTTGCGTCTCTACCCACAATGCCTTGCGTCCCGCCCTGGATCCCGCGAGCTCCGCCCGCCAAAGTTTGGGAGCGTCTGCTGTGTGTGTGTGTCTGTGTGTGTCTGCGTGTGTGTGTGCGTGTGATTGAGTTGTACCACTGCGCTATCAGCAGAAATCAATGCTGTTGTGCTACACAACGGCTCCGGTGAAAGCTCGGGGAGCTGTGTGCGTTCGTGTGTGTCTCTGTGTGTGTGTGTGTGTGTGTGTGTGTGTGTGTGTGTGTGTGTGTGTGCTGGCGGGGGCTGTGTAATAGTAGGTTGCCAGTTGTGTAGCGGGGGCCCTGACGAGTAGGTAGGTTAGGGGTGGTGAACCGTCACTGATGGTGGTAATTATTGACACTGGATCCTGAGTGTGCGTGTTTGTATGTGCGTGCGGGGGCGTTTTCCACTGCCGGGCCGCTTACCCTGACCTTAGAGATTAACACCACCCGTGGGTGGGGGTGTGCGTTGCAGGTGAGTGCGTGGAGGGCCTGTCGGAGGAGGATGTGGTGCTGCTGCACTCCTGCCGGCAGTGGACCACGGTGACGGCCCACAGCCTGGAGGAGGGGCACTACGTCATCGGACCCAAGATAGACATCCCTCTGCAGTACCAGGGTGAGCTCGCACACACACACACACACACACACACACACACACACACACACACACACACACACACACACACACACACACTGCCTGTCTACACAAAACTCCTTCGTCCTCACCCTAAATAAAACAAAAAAATTTCCCTCAAATGTCCATTTTCTCTGGGGGAACTTTTTTTTTCCCAGTTTCCACTTGTTCTGTTTCTGGCTGGGAATTTGTGTCTTCCTGGGGGGGGGGGGGCACCTCCGTGGGAAATGCACTTACCTGCTCTGTCTTCATCCACACCTGATTTTCCAGGAGGTCACATGACCGGTAACATGGCGGCTGGTCCTGTCCGAGAGAAAGTCAGAAAAAAGATGCAAATTCTGGGTGTCGTTTTTGTTTTTACATTTCATTTCCCTTTAACTTCCTGTTGCAACAAAATGTGGAACTATTCCTTTAGAGACGTGTGTGTGTGTGTGTGTACACACACACACACACACACACACACACACACACACACACTGTCCATTCACTTTGTCGTTTTCTCTGAATGAGTCTCCTCTATGACCTCACCGGAGCTCATCCCCACAATCCCGTTGTCCAGACTCCCCGTCCCCTCCCGCTACTCACTGTGTAACTGGATCTTAATGCCCCCCCACACACACACACACACACACACCCACACACACACAAACACAGACACACACACACACACACTCCACCTCCACCCCCACCCCCACCTCCCTGCTTCCTGCACTGATGGAGCACTGATGTTACCTCATGGCGTGTTTGGTTGAGGTCATTGTCATTTTAGACATTTGAACATTACACATCGGAAACACGTGACCGCCGACACACGACAACACAGTTGTGTCTTAATTCTTCGTTGTCATCGTTTGTGTAACGTTTGTGTTCGCCCGCTGCTCCAGTTCCTTAAAAAAAAAAAAAAAAAAATGGCGGCATGTTAGCGTGTTAGCGTGACCTCTTTCAGCAGGAAGTGACTGAGGACGAGTCTCTCTGCTGTCGGCGTCTGGATCGTTGTGCCGCCGTGTCGTCAGTTGTGCGACGTGTGAGACGTCCAACACTCCACACAAACGGTTTGACGCCGTCGGGACGACCCGGACGCGTCGCGCCGCAACACGCGAGCTGCTGTGGAGTCAGACGCCACCGCCGGCGATGAGCTAACGTCTGCGTGATGACTTCACACAGGAAGTCTAAATAAGCTTAGGAGGAGAGCAATATAGGTCCCCCCCTCCTCCCGTCCCTGGGGATGGACTACAGGATGCTCCCTCCTCCTCCACCTCCTCCTCCTCCTCCTCCTCCGTCCATCAGCGAGAGGAGAAGGACGACCCGGGTGCGGAGCGAAGCGGAACACGGCGTCACATCTCCGTCAAAGAATCCTGCAGCAGCAAACTCTGTTTCATTTCACCGGTGCTTCTTTTTCAGGGAGGGAGGGGGGTATTCCTGTGGGGGGGGGGGGTCTGTTTGAATTGCTGAGGAGAAAGAAAGAGGAGGAGGAGGTGGAGGAGGTGTGGGGGGGGGGGTGCTGGCGAGGAGGACGGTGGAGTTTGGTATTCTGCTCTGCCTCCCAGACAAAAAAAAAAAACTTTCTCACGTCTCTCCCCCTCACACACAAACACTGAGACTCCGGGAGGTGAAGAGAAGACGATCCTCCGGGGGTTATCGCAGTTCAGCGCAGGCACAGCGTGTGAGTCTGTGTGTGTGTGTGTGTGTGTGTGTGTGTGTCTGTGTGTGTGGCATTGTGGGTCTTTACGACATCAAAAAGTGGCACCGAAGATAAAATTTACAGTTTCAGGAACACAAGTGCTGGACGAGTGTGAGATTTACAGGCGGAGGAGGAGGAGGAGGTGAAAGAGAGAGAGAGAGAGAGAGAGAGGGAGGTTGTGTGTGTGTGTGTGTGTGAGCGTCTCCATGGTGATGTGCCTCCGCTCCGCGCGAGAATGGGGGTCCTTCATGGGTTGCCATGCCAACCCCGTCGGCTGTCGATTGGCCGAGAGCTGGTGCCAGGTCACAGGTCACGGAGGTGTCTTTGTGTTCTCGCTGCAAACGGTGTCCACCGCGGGTGTGTGTGTGTGTGTGTGTGTGTGTGTGTGTGTGTGTGTGTGCGCGCGTGTGTGTGTGTGTGCGCGTGTGCGTGGGAAGTAAGACCACAGGAAGTCAAAAAGAGAAAGAACAAAAACAGCTTTCTATCTTCCCCTCTCTGCCTCCTCTTCTTCCCATGTCTCCTCGTCCTCCTTCCTTCCTTCCTTCCATCCTTTCCTTCACGTCCCGCCTCAACTTATCTCCTCTTGTCCTTCCCTCGCCCGTTGTCTCTGCAGGAAAGTTCAAGCTGTTGGATGAAGACCGCGACGTCAGGGACCCGGTCCAGTACTTCTCCAGCGTGGAGGAAGTGGCCGGCGTCTTCCCCGACCGCGTCTTCGTCATGGAGACCATCACCTTCAGCGTCAAGGTGAGCGCTCCCCCCACCGCCGCCTCCTCGCCCCCCCGCGCTCCTCTCGTCTTTCGCCGCCAGGTGACGCGCGCGGTGTGTTGCAGGTGGTGTCGGGGGAGTTCAGCGAGGACAGCGAGCCCTACAGCTTCACGCTGCAGGCCGGAGACGAGCTGTCGCTCATGGGGAAGGCGGAGCTTCTGTGCGCCGCGCCCTCCAAGGAGAAGACGGGACTGAGCGCGCTCCTGAGGCGCCTGGGGAAAACCCCGAGGAGTAAGTGACCCGGCGCGCCGCCGTCCTCCTCGTCTCCTCGCCGGCCAATCGCGGCCGATCTTCTGACTCCGCCCCCTCCTCTGCCTCCAGGTAAAACCCCCTGCCTGGTCTGCATGAACCACCGCACCAATCAGAGCGTCAGCCTGCCCTTCGGCTGCCGGGGGCGCTTTTGCACGCGCTCCCCGCTGGAGCAAGGCATGCTGGGAGGGGAGCACACGGTGCGCAGCATCATCGAGCGGGTCCGCCTCCCCGTCAACGTGTCCGTGCCGTCGCGGCCGCCGCGCAACCCCTACGACCGCCACGCGGTGCGCGAGGGCCACCGCTACAAGCTGCTCAACATCGTCAGCAAGACGGTGGTGCTGTGCCTGGTGCTGCGCCGGCAGGAAGTGTCGCCCTCCCACTTCCTGCTGCTGCGCTGCATGCCGCGGTTCAACGTGGCCGAGGCCTCGGCGCACGCGGCGGCGCTGGAGAGCCTCCTGCTGCGGCACGCCTTCGACCCGGACGCCTACTCCCGCGCGGTCAGGGAGACGCGGCCGGAGCTGGAGTGCATGACGGAGGAGTGCGTGAGCCCGCGGCGCTCCCGCGTGTGCGTGTCGGGTCAGGACTCGTTGGCGCCGGCGCTGCAGCGCCTCTCCATGTGCGGGTACGGGGGCGGGGTTTCGGACGGCCTGTCGCGGCGCTGCGGGGACTCCCTCGGGGAGAGGCTGGGGGAGGGGCCGGGCGAGGAGAGGAATACGTGACGCCCGAGTGGACCGAGGCCGAAATGAGGAGCGGCGAGGAGATCCCTTACGAGGAGCTCTGGACCAATCAGAACGCAGAGGGCCTGGGGAAGGAGCCCAACCTCATCTCCTTCCATTCGTCTTCCTCGCTGGACGGCTCTCTCGCCACCGTGGTGACCAGAGTGTCCACGCCGCCGCCCGTACCTCCAAAATCCGATGCTGTGAGTCTCCGTCCTCCCGTCCTCCCGTCTCTCGTCCGTCCACAGCGGCTTCCGGCCGTTAAGGAGTCAGGACGCCTGGTCTGAATTATTCATACGTTACAGCTTTTAAACCGACACACACACACACACACACACACACACACACACACACGCTGGCTTCCTGGAAAGGCTGAATGAACGATCATAACTGTGCTACATCACTTCTTTATTTCACACCATTGAGAAAGTTGCGGAATGTCCCTTTTAAAGTGCTCCACTGTAACACAACCTGCGTGTGTGTTGTGTGTGTGTCGCACGCCGTCGTTGTGTTTGTAAAGGAGGCGTCGTCGCACTCGTGTCGTTTCAGTAACTTCTTCTTATGAAGCGATGGCAGCGGTGCAGCTGGGTTAAACCCTGTCACACACACACACACACATACACACACACAGACGCACACACACACACACACACACACACACACACACATATTTGGCCTGTCCAGAGTGTGTCTGTTTGTCTGTGTGTGTGCGTGTTTGCGTTGCAAAGGTCAGGAAGTTTGACATTTACCAAGCGGAGCTTTGAGACGAGACAGCAGACGCACACACACACACACACACACACACACACACACACACACACACACACACACACACTAAATCCTCCTGAGTCAAGCTGTTGCTGTTTTGTGTGTCACATACGCAGGTGAGAGAGGAGTGCCGCTACTTGATCGCCCCTCCGGTCCCCCCCCGCTGCTCCAAGGGGGGCTCCATCTCCAGTCCGGCCCCCAGCCCGCCCGTCCCGCCCCGCTTCCCCAAATCCTCCACCTCGCCGAGGCCCAACCTCTCCTTCTACTCCTCCGGGCTTCAGGACAGGTACGGCGCGATGGCGGCGGTTCATCCATAACTCCACCGATCGATGAGTTATTGGTTCGATCGTCCCGTGAGGTAACGCGCTCTCGTCCCGCTGTGTTCCAGCTGCTCGCCCTCTCCGGACGCCTCTCTGTACTGTTACCCCTGCTCCTGGGCCGACTGCCCCGCCCCCACCAGTCCCGAGCCGGCCCCCGCCCTCCCCGCCGACGGCACGGCCAACCCTCAGCCGGCGCAGGCCGCCTGGGCCGAGCCGTGGGCGGACTCCTTCACCTCCTCCTCCTCCTCCTCCTCCTCCGCGGGGCCGCGGCTCAGGCCCCCGCCCCCGCAGAGCCGGTTCGCTCCCTTTGGGGCGCTGAACCCCTTCAACCGCCAGTCGCCCTGCCCCTCGCCCGAGCCCGCCACGGACTCCTCCAGGGGCGCCGAGGGCGGCGGGACGTCGGCGGGGGTCGCCGAGGGGTCGCCCCCGCCCCCCGACCCCGCCTGGCGTCCTCCCGCCGACCTTTCGGCGCTGTCGCTGGAGGAGGTGTCGGCGTGCCTGCGCTTCATCGGGCTGTCGGAGGCGGCGGTGTCCGTCTTCCAGAGGGAGCGCATCGACGGCAGCCTCCTGGTGCAGCTGACCGAGGACATCCTGTCACATGACTTCCACCTGAGCCGGCTGCACGTCACCAAGATCACGCAGTTCATACAGGGCTGGAGGCCCAAGATCTAACACAACCACAGACACGCACACAAACGCGCAACGGCCCCGACCGCGTGCCTTGGAATGGCCGCTGAGCCACGCCGACCGAGGGAAACCGCGCCCCCCTGTGGTCGAACCGCGGAACTGACGCTTGATTGGCTCTCGCGCCCGGACACGCTTCCTGTCTGAGCCGCGGAGAGGGACTAAGTTTACTAACAAACATCTACGACGAGAGCTGCGCTACGACCAACACGACAGCAGCAGCGCCAACGCCGCCGAGTTCGACGAATCCCAGAGCGCCTGCAGCTCTGACACGTTCTTCATCGAGGTTCCTGTTGAAAGCTGAAAAAAAAAGAGAAAATGCAGAGAGTTTGTTCTAAAAGTGAAGGTACCGATCAACGGGTCGCTGAAACGGCCATTTTGTTCTTTGATTTGTGATTAACCCCCTTTAAAGGCGTGTGCGCGCACACACACACACACACACACACACACACACACACACACACACACACACTCTGTACCTCAGTTCACGTCTCCGGCTCTGATCGATTTATCCGTGCATGAAGGAAACGCTGCGTAGCGACGTGATCACGCGGCCGTTTGCGTCGTTTTCTTGCTCTTGCGTTGCGCGACGCGAGGCGAGAAAAGCGACGCACAACGTCGGGGACGACACGAGGAATTAAAGGTGACGCAATCCTAAACTGCTGACTAATTTTTGATCAATTAAATGGTAGAACAACTGTTGTAGCTGTAAAGTTACTAAATAATAAAAAAATAAATAAATAAGAGTGATCGGAACAAGTGAGAGGAGGGAAATATGAACAGACTTTACTCTAGTTTTTTTTTTTTTTTAATTTCAAAGATCAGATGATTGATTGATTATTGGAAGAAATAAGTAGCAGATAAATGAAAATAAACATTAGCTGCAGCCCTGTATAATGTGTTCCTGCATCTGTATTTACAGTAAATACATCCTGAGATGTGTAAAAAAAATTAATTACACATATATGTGTCCTGATGATAACAATGTGATATAAACAGGGAGCCTGTAACTGTAAATCACTCCACACACACACACACACACACACTTTATCTCCTCAGCAGGAAGAGCAGCGAAGAAATAAACGAGAATATGAAACAAACTGAAAACTTCTCCTCTCTCCTGTTTTGCTCTGGTGGTCGTCAGAACCAGTAATCCAGCCTCATAACCTGGATTGAGATTACTGGATACGAGGCCGGAACACGTACCTCCCTCCTCACATAATCCCCGGTAACCCGAATGTGCGCGCGAGACGTCAGCCGTGGTGTCTCCCTCTGCTGGGTTTGTGAGGTAGGACCCTCAGTCAAGACTCACACAGACACACACCTGAGCTGTTGTAGCGCTGAGTCACACAGCTGCTGATGCGTGCTCGATGGAGACACAAAGACACACACACATGAATATAAAGTATGGCAGACTCACACACTGTCCCTGGAGAATGTGTGTCCTTCAGCGTCCTTCCTCGAGGACACTTACAGGCTGCACATGTTGTGTGTTACACACTGTTATTGTGTGTGTGAGTCGTTTGATAGATTAATTTATTGGATTTGTAGCTGATTCTTTTGTTACTAGGCAGAACAACCTTTACATGATCTATTAGATCCTCTGTGTCAATGCTTTACATTTGAATTTAGATTACAAGCAATTATTTGTTAATGAATAGTTTTTCCACAAGAACCATTCTTGTGATTTTTTCCTCAGTGGAAATATAAAACATATGGAACCTGAAGCCAGGTGATGCATCATGGAGAAAACTTTATTTGTATGTTGTTGTGGAAAATAAAAACATAGAAGCCACGTTGCGAAACAAAAGACAACCGAGATGTGAGTGAGTAAGTGTCCCATCGTCTTCCAGTCCCTTCACGGACTCCGGATCAGCCTCCTCAGCTCCTCGGCTTCTGCCGCCATCTCCTCCTCTGACCTCCACCCGGCGGCGCCGCCCTCGCCCTCCCGGTCGTGCCGCTGCAGCTCGTCGTAAACGCTGTCGTTCCGCTCGAAGTCGCCCCGCCGCCTGGGCAGCACGTGGACGTGGACGTGCCGCACGGTCTGCCCGGCCTCGGGCCCGTCCTGCACGGCGATGGTGAGCGAGGTGCCGCCGAAGTGCGTCTCCACCAGTCCGGCGACCCGCTGCGTGGCGGTGAATAAATCCGCCACCTCGTCCGGCCGCAGATCCCGGAAACGCTCCGCCGGCCTCAGCGGGCACACCAGCACGTGACCCGGCACCACGGGCTTCCTGTTGACCAGAGCGAACGACAGCTCGGTGCGCAGGAACACGGCCGAGGCCCGGATGAGGTGCTGCCCAAAGCGCAGGGTCGACATGTCCGGCGTCTCGGCCGGGAGCTGGGTGTCCCGCGAGTCAGCCATAGTGCCGGCGTCCTCCGGCGGTGAAAGCGCCAGTCGCACAAACACCCGCCATCTTCACCGTTAGGAGCGCGGGGGGGCGCCTGACTATAAATACGATGAGGGGCCCTCCCGTGCGCGCTGAAATACCGGCGGAGATAAATTTCTGTTCAGTGAAAAAACAACAACAATATTTTCATGATGTCGTTTTTAAAAAATAAATAAATAAAAATGTCGTTTAAACGCAGCCGGTTGAACATTGGGGTCCTTCAGGCATCTTCTCGGGCAGCGGCGGGTCCTCGAGAGCGGCCGGCAGGAAGGGACTTGTAGTCCGGAAGCGCCGCGCAGCTCGGCCGATCGTCTGACAGGGCAACGGGCACCGACAGAACCGGAGCGCAGGTGAGTCCCGCTCCGATCAAAAAACACAACCGAACCCCGGGGAGACCGGGAAGAGGGAAGACGCGCCGTTATTTACGCAAATACGTTTTGTTTGTTTGTTTGTTAAATCCCTTGCGTGGTGACGTAGATACAAAGAAAAAAAAAAACTGTGTGGAACTTTAGCTAACAGGCAGCTAGCTTCAGTAGCTTCCAGCTGCAGCTTCTGGTGATCGATCACCGGCGGTTTCTGATCGGCTCGCGCGTTATTTATCAACGAACCGACACGCAGGAGTTCGGTTCCGTAGGGGAGGAAAGGGTCTGACCCGGTTTTGAGACCCGCCATTGTGGGTTTCGGTGCAGGACAGGAATCTAGGTGAAGGGTCACAGCCGGGGAAGGGGGGTGACCGACAATGACATGTCAAATAATGTTAGACAGAAAATTAGCATGGATCGAGCAGATGTTTTCTTAAGCTGAATGCAGATGATCATATATTTATTATTTTTTGTTTTTACAACATGACACACGATCTGCACAGTCACACGTCCGGTGAAGCTAATTATTATTATTATTATTATTATTATTATTATTATTATTATTAGTGAAGCATGTCCCCAGAGACGTTTTTTTTTTTTTTTTGCTGTCGATCATAGTGTCGACTTGAGAGACAGTGCGGGGGCGGTGACGTCACTCTCCTGACGTCACCACCACGCGGTGCTGTTTGACGAATAAAAATAAATAAAAAAATTCAAAATAGAACAGTTATGAGATATCAGGGCACCGGGGCGTGAGGGGCCCGTGTGCTCAGTTTATTAGGTACACCTTCTCTCCGCGCAGAACACGATGGCGTCCATGCTGCTGAACTCGATGCGGAGCTGCCCCGTCGGCCCCCGCTGGGCCGTGAGGTTGGGTGAGTTGTGCGCTACTTTTATTTGTCGAGCAGTTTTACTGAGTCCAAAAAAAACACGTTAAATTATTATTATTAAAAAAAGTATTCTGTCAAACAAAGACAAAAGAGTCAGAGGTTCAACCAACGGCTCATTGTTGTTTGTTTTTGTTTGTTTGTTTAGTCTTTTCAACTGTCACACAACTTACTGATCCAAAACACAAAGCTTTGTGTGGATCCATCACATTCTCTCATGTCGTTTACTGTTAATCATCTGCACGGTGTGTTTGCTGAAGTTACTTAAACTGAGGATGATGAGGTGTGTGTGTGTGTGTGTGTGTGTGTGCGTGTGTGTGTGTCTCAGGTGTGCGATCTCTCAGTGCGACGACCCAGCTGCAGGCTCAGGGTAAGTCCTGACACACTGTTCCAACATCAAAAACACTTTAATCTGGACCGAACCGGGCCCCGGATCTGAACGCTTGAGCTGAACCGGATCAGCGTGTGTCTGTTTGTTTCAGTTCAGACGAAGAGCAAGAAGACGTTGGCCCGGCCCGGCGTGAAGAACATCGTGCTGGTGGAGGGAGTCCGAACCCCTTTCCTCATGTCCGGAACCACGTACGTCTCCGCTCGTTTCGTTTACGGTGTTTTGATGAGAACACAAAAGTTTGTCGGTCCTGGGAGTGATTTGTGCGTTTTAAATGACGCAGGTTTTTTTTTTTTGTTTTACAGGTACGGCGACCTCATGCCCCACGACCTGGCCAGAGCAGCTCTGCAGTGAGTGTGTCCTCGCGTTGTGGCGTTTTTGTGTGTGTCCGCTGTGTCGTCGCGCGCTGTAATCGTTTTACTCAGGATGTCGTTTTGTGTTGCGCTGCCGTGATCGAACTGGTCCGTTTTGTGTGTCTGCAGGGGTCTGCTGCACAGGACGGGCATCCCCAAAGACGCCGTGGACTACATCATCTACGGGACGGTCATCCAGGAGGTCAAAACCAGCAACGTAGCAAGAGAGGTACACACACACACACTCTCACACACACACACACCTGTGGCTTCACCTACCGACGGGGGGTCTCGCGCTCGCCGTCCATCAGCTTGAGGTCGTGCAGAGTTGTGCGTCTCCTTCACACGTCGTTGTGGTTTCAGGCGGCGCTGGGCGCAGGCTTCTCCGACAAGATCCCGGCTCACACCGTCACCATGGCCTGCATCTCCTCCAACCAGGCCATGACCTCAGGTGCGTCGGGTGGGGGGGTCCAGACGTGATCGGACGTCCCGCATCATCTAACCTCTCTTTGTCTCCTCCTCCTCCTCCTCCTCCTCCTCCAGCTGTGGGTCTGATTGCCGCAGGCCAGTGCGACGCGGTCGTGGCGGGCGGGGTGGAGTTCATGTCCGACGTGCCCATCCGTCACAGCCGCAAGATGAGGAAGACCATGCTGTCCCTCAACAAGGCGAAGACGCTGGGCCAGAGGCTCAGTCTGCTCGGCGGCATCCGCCTGGCGCACCTGTCCCCGGAGGTGAGCGTTCCCGCCTGGAGTTTTTTTTACCGCGCGCCGATTGTTTCCTCCCGTGACTTCGCCTCCCGTGTGCGCAGCTTCCCGCCGTGGCCGAGTTCTCCACGTCGGAGACGATGGGCCACAGCGCCGACCGCCTGGCCGCCGCGTTCGGCGTCACCAGGCTGGAGCAGGACGAGTTCGCGCTGCGCTCGCACTCGCTCGCCAAAAAGGCCCAGGATGAAGGTCTGCTGCAGGACGTCATCTCCTTCAAAGTGCCAGGTAGAAACACGGAACACGTGACACGCGTGTCACACGCGCTGACGTGACGATCATCCCGGTTTTTTTTTTGTGTTTTCTCCAGGTCGTGACATCGTTTCCAAGGACAACGGCATCCGTCCCTCCTCCATGGCTCAGATGTCCAAACTGAAGCCGGCCTTCATCAAACCTCACGGCACGGTCACCGCCGCCAACTCCTCCTTCCTGGTAAACACGCGCTCGGCGACCTCAACTTACTTCCTGCGTCTGTCACACTTCAACGCGGCTGCTGTTTACCTGAAGCTAAATTAAGTCAGACAGGCTTTGTTTTCACAGTCGATGCGTCTTAAACGCGCCTTCGGGCTTTTAGCGTGATGTTTCGGGATCCGCCGGCGAAAAAGACGCCCGCGCAGATTTTCTCTCCTGCGCTCACCAACGTCCCTGTGTTTGTTTGTGCGTCCTCAGACTGACGGCGCCTCCGCCGTGCTCATCATGTCTGAAGAGAAAGCGTTGGCCATGGGCTACAAGCCTAAAGCCTACCTCAGGTACCCGCGCCCCGTCTGTTCGCCGTTTCCCCCGCCGCCGTTTCCGAGGACGTGCTAATCGTGTCGCGTTCTCGCCCTGGCAGAGACTTTGTGTACGTGTCGCAGGACCCTAAAGACCAGCTGCTTCTGGGGTGAGCTTTCTCTTTTCTTACCTGAGAAGTGAGCCCGAGGTGTCGCTTTAATGTTTATAATCTGCATGTGTGTGTGTGTGGGGGGGGCGGTGACACACTAATCCCATTTCCTGTTTCAGGCCGACGTACGGTACGCCCAAAGTCCTGGAGCGAGCCGGCCTGTCCATGAGCGACATCGACGTCTTCGAGTTCCACGAGGCGTTTGCAGTGAGTCACGCTCGAGTTGTGCGTCTGTGTGTGTTTGTGTGTGTGTGTGTGTGCGTCGACCCAATTACTATCCTGTCGATCTCCCGAGATATGTTTAAGTTTTAGATGCTCTTTTTTTTTTTTTTTTTTTCTTTAAATCATCGAACGAGCGTATCTCAATTTCTGCGTCTGCCTTCATCCAATTGTGGCGTGTGTTATTCATGGACGTCAATGTCGGAGCGGGGCTCTCGCACTTGGAATCAGTAGAAATCAATGTGTTTGTAGTCTGGTATCCGTGGTAACGCTCCACGTGTGTGTGTGTGTGTGTGTGTGTGTGTGTGTGTGTGTGTGTGTGTGTGTGTGTGTGTGTGTGTGTGTGTGTGTGTGTGTTCTCCAGGGCCAGATCATGGCGAATCTGAAGGCCATGGACTCGGACTGGTTCGCCCAGACGTACATGGGGAGGAAATCGAAGGTACGTCTGGGCGCTTTGACGCTCGCGCGTGAAATTTTCCCCGGCGCTGTGGCGAACAAACGCCGACGAAACGCGAAGCCGAGCTGAGTCCTTACCCTCCGTCCGCGCAGGTGGGGACCCCGCCCATGGAGAAGTTCAACCTGTGGGGCGGCTCCCTGTCTCTGGGCCACCCGTTCGGCGCCACCGGCTGCAGGCTGGTGACCACGGTGGCGCACCGGCTGCGGAAGGAGGGCGGGCAGTACGGGCTGGTGGCGGCGTGCGCCGCCGGAGGACAGGTGGGTGGAGGGGTGGAGTGACACGGCGGCGACACCCACCCAGCTGGGGATCTGAACCGTCTCTTTGCGTCCTCCAGGGTCACGCCATGGTGATCGAGGCCTACCCACAGTAAAGACGCCGCGTTCAGCTTCCTCGCGGCGGACGACGGCGGCGGGCACGTAGGAGCGCCGCTTTGCCTTCATCGAACAGGAGTGGGATGCAGCCGGGCCTGTGTGTGTGTGTGTGTGTGTGTGTGTGCGTGTGTGTGTGCGCGTGTGAGGGACTTTGCGTAAGTTAAACTTTGAACGGCGCGGAGGAATTTAGCCTTTTTGATTTGTGCGACAAACGTGTAACATAGCAAAAGTTTCAGGCCGCAGTGCTAATGTTTATATACTGTGCGCTAGGATACGTGTTTTTCTTACCGACTGTGGAAAATTAAACGTTTGCGATGACGCCGAACACTCGTGTCCGGGTTTCCTGTTTTTTTTTTTTTCTCCGCAGCTGACATCTTGACCCTGCCGCCGTGTCTCGTTTACGGCAGAAAGTGAATGTTTTGGGGGTTTCGCGGCCGTCGGTCGCACAAATCATCAGATTTAAAGACATTTGAATTCACAGGTTGAAACGCGGCCGCTGAGCGTTTACTTACAGCTTGTTGTTAACGCTGTGAAGTCGTCGGCGCAGCCCCAGCCGGGAGAGCGAATAAAGACGTCTGTCACGTGAAATAACCGCAAAAACCGCGAGCGGCGGCACCGAGGGGCGCGCCGGTGCCATTCACGCTCGTGACGGGAAACGGTTGGTTTTTTTAAAACCTCACGCCAATAAAGACTTAAAATTATTACAGTAATTATTGGATTTTTTTTTGCATCTTCTCTACATTTCGGCGACGTGACGTGCGGACAACATCAAGCCACGCCGTCGCTCAGCGGGGACCGAGACAATCGCGAGGAAATAAAAGATCAATGTATAGAAGAGCTTTGTGCTGCAGGCGACGACAACAACGAATTTAAGGGATTTCCAAATTTGCATTACCAAAAAAAAAATAAGCATCCCGGCCCTGCGACGTGTCTGCTCTTAATTGATGGTGAATCAGGCTGTCTGCCGCTGACAGGACGACTGATGTTAATGAGCAGGTAAAGACGGATGCTCGGGCGTCCCGGCGTTCCCAGAACCGCATGAATATGGAAACACCGGCGGGAACGTGAGTGGCAGGTGACTGGAAAAGTTCAGGCTGCAGCCGAGCCGTCCTGATATTAAAGTGTTTGTCTAATTGACTGCGGATGAGGGTAAATCTATATCAACGCAAAGCCTCTTCTCTGCTGCTTTGGTGGCTCTGCATCCCCTCAGCACACACACACACACACACACACACACCCTGAGTTTGGGGGCTTGTTAACACAACTTCAGTCAGACACCTCCGTTTAAAATGTATTTAAAGGTTTAATTCTTCCAGTTTGAGAGCTGAGCGGGAGGAGTCTGTCACGCGGGCTGCGGGCGGAGGGAATAAAAAAAAAAAAAAAATAACACAATGTTTTACCGCCAAGGCAAAAACGACGGAGCTCAAATGTAAATAGCGGGGAGAGAGACGCAGAGAGGGGTTGTGTGTGTGTGTGTGTGTTTTTTAAAAAGAGGCTTCAAACCCGCCTTCGCCCTGCGAGACGCGGGAGACGCGCCGACACACGCAGACACGCGCCGACAGAGCGGGGCCGCCTCCACGCCTCTCCCGCCTCGGCGGCGCTTTGATCACGCGGAACCTTTTATGGGGAATGACTGGCGAATGCACCCGCTGCTGTCACGACAAATCTACCTCACCGCGCGCGCGGGGAGGAGGGGGGGTAGCGCGCGCAGGAGGGGAGGAGGTGGGGAGGTGGGGGGGAGTCGGTGTGCAGCGGCGTCTTTCATCTCGTCCTCGCCGGCTCACGCGGGGCGGCACCTGCTGAAATCTGCACTTGACTCGCGCTCCCTTCACCTGCGCGCGCGTCTGTGTGTGTGTGTGTGTGTGTGTGTGTGTGTGTGTGTGTGTGTGTGTGTGTGTGTGTGTGTGTGTGTGTGTGTGTGTGTGTCGTTTAGCGCTCACATAAATATTTACAGTACGTTACGTTACTTAAGTAACGCTGAGTTAGTTACTTGTACTTTAAATTCCATTTAGTTTCACTTCATTTCTGAGGGAAATCTACTCCACTACGCTGATTTTTAAACTTTTTAATCAAGCGAAATTCGGATTGCAGAGTATTTCTACACTGTGGTATTGCTACTTTTACTTCAGTAAAATATCTGAGTACTTCTTCCAGTACCGATGGATCGTACTTCTACTTTAAAGGCCCGAAAATCACTTCACTTTACATTTTTAGTGGAAACAAATGTTAAAAAGTGCAAAACAAAAGTAGCTCAGTGATTGTGACTGAATAACTGGATTTACAAACAGTTACCGACAGGAAATAAGTTTATTAAGTTTAATTATTATTTATAAACTGATCAATACTGCTGTTGTGCTGTGTGTCTACAGAACCACCTGAAGTTATCAGAACCCGTCCGCCGAAAAAAAAAAAAGTAGGAAAACAGGAAGGGAGAAGTGACAAGCTTCAGCTTTACGAGGAGTTACATGTGCTGGACCGGTACCTGTCGCCGTGACGACAGGGAGGTCGACCCGCGGCGGGACCAGAACTCTGAGTTCTGTTCCACGGACAGACTGACACCGGTAACTACAAAAAAAAAAAAAAGTGGAAAAGTGGAAAGTAAACTCCAGGAACATTCCTCGTTTGTTTTTTTAAAGAATATAAACGTAACGTCGCGTTAGCAACGCGCGAGGCTAGCTCTGTTAGCGGTAAACCTGATGACATCACTGGAGTCGTGACATCATCACGTGCGTCGGCGACGCGGCGAAGTCGCGGGAGAAGATGGTTTGTACCGTGTGTGTGTGTGTGTGTGTGTGTGTGTTAACAGGTTTCCATTACAGTACAGGTGTCAGAATGAGTGTGAGTGGGTGTGTGCGATGTTAAAAGTTGTGTTATCTACTACACTCTGTAAGTGACAGCGCTTTGCCGGTGAGTGTGTGTGTGTGTGTGTGCAACTTTTAATAACCCGCTGCAGAAGTGTCACAGCTGCAGTAAGCCTGTGTGTGTGTGTGTGTGTGATGTTAAACCAGGCTGGTTTGTCGACACACTCCGGCATGTGCGTCCATTAGAGGAGACAAACAACCGTTTGTGTAGCATTAGAACGCACACAAAACACTCACCCCTCGCAGCGTCCCGCGGGAGAGCAGCGCTGGACCCGCACATACGGACACATAATTAGTTGTGTTGCGTGTGCGACTGTCAACACAACGTCTGTAAACGTTGTCGTACGGGAGAGAAGACGTTAAAGTCGCTGAAACGTCGATTCAGAGTTTAAAAAAATAATAATTTAGAGGTAAATGAGGTGAGATTCGATAACGCTTGAACAAACACATAAAAATCCATCAGGTTCTTCGAGAGGAAGGAGCCGTGATTGATTGAGATGATTAGTTTTAAGTATTGATTAGTCCGCTTTATTTCCAGCTGAACAAAATAAACCTGATTGGTTTCGTTCCAGATTCGCTTTCACCGTGACATCGAGCGCGGAGACGCCTGAACGCCCCCGAGCGAAATTAACCCTCAGCCAACTGGGGCCATCGACTTGTACTTCGACTGGAAGTAGTACTTTATAGTACAGTATGTAGTACTACCTCACGGACACACACAGTTGTGTAGCTCTGCTTCTCTGCATCAAGTCACATCTCAGACGAGCTGTGGTAACGCTGCCCGTGTTGATCTGACCGGGGTGTGTGTTTGTGTGTGTGTGTGTGTGTGTGTGGGGGGGGGGGGTGTTTGTGGATTCTGGAGGGAACTTTGGCAACCCACCCCCCAACACACACACACACACACACACAGGCTGCACACAGGTGGATGGCAGAGGCTCGTGTGTGTGGAGCAAGTGGATTAT